>NMRB01004255.1:3423-26037 GCA_002633025.1 Notospermus geniculatus
GTCCTAGGGGGTAAATGTCCGCAGGGCAAATGTCCTGATACCTTTCTAAACAAAATTTAGGGGGTGATCCCCCGGATCCGACCTTGGGAATGCCCGTACACATACCCCGTGCGTAGCACGGGTATCAGCTGGTGTAAATAATTTTTCGAGAATGACTAAAAATGGGCTGTGCTTCGCGACTAAGGCGCGTTTGAGGCTGGAACGCATGGGGAACGATGAAGACCGTAAAGACTGAAGTTTGAGACGTGGAATTGAGTAAGCAGAGCGTGAAATTATTATTTGCGGGCCTAATTTTAATTTAGGTTTGGTGTATACCTCACACAACGCCGCCGCCTGGTAAATTCAAATTCAAATTCAAGCCGAGCGTGATGTAGTCTCGCGCAGCCAGCCGTTTCGTTCCGCAGTACTGCTAGCGTGATAGACTGGTCCCCTGTCGTAGTTCTCGCTTCACTACTACGACAGGCATTTTGAACGCCAACTCGGCATGTGATTGGTCAGCCAAACGTCATCAACGGTCGCGCCATGAGTCATATCTATTTTTAGAGACTCCCCGCAACGTTGAAAGTCTTTATTGCTCATTTGCATACGTGTGTCAGAAAACAGGCAAACATGGCGGACGCGGCCTGTCGTAGTAGTGGAGGAACGGAGCGATACGACAGGGGACCAGTCTACTAGCGTGATGGAATCAAGACGTCGCCCGTGTTGCGCTTTCTGCACATGCGTATCTTCCCCGAATGTGGACCGGGGCAGGCTCGAACCAACCGTGGCTCGGAGCGTAGGCCTGTAGCACACCCGAACCATGGAGAGTTACAATGTACATCCCTTTATCCATGGTTCGGGTGTCCATCGTTCATGTCATTGTCCCGGGTCATTGTATGCCAAACCACTGTTCTGTTGTCGACGTTACAATTAATCCACACATATTGGCCTACTCATTAATACATGTGTCTCAAGCCGCCCAGCTGAACCAACAATGACTGGTTCCGATTCCTCTCTGGGTGTTGCCATTCCACGCGATTCGGCATGTTCGATTACATTCAGTACCCACGTGGCTACGGGTACCCCATTCTAAAAATAACCCGTGATGTCAACAAAATGATCTAAAAATAGATCCGCGACAACTTATGCGGCAAAGATGGCAGCCAGTGCCGAAGCCTTCTAGCCCTAGTTGTGGCTTCGGGAACCAAAATGTTTTAATACGCACTAGTGACGCCTATTGGTCATCTCCTGAGAATCGCGTGAACGGAGCAATTTCGAGCGCGGGTTACCGGTAACCTCGTCCCCAGGGGTATAGTTCGCTCAGACAACCTCGGACCACTCGCTCACTAACTAACCCCTGGAATCAGCTTTGGATTTAACGCATTTGATTGGTTGATGGGAAACCGTCAAAATATACCCAAGAATAGGCCCTATACCCAAACAAATTTTCAAAATGTTTTGGATCAAATCAAAAGGTTACCTGTATCAAGGTTTGAAGACTTCTTGCAAAAAGAATTTAAAAAGCACAGACATGTATGTTAGATTCAGTAATTCAGTAATTTCAGTAATTTATTCATTATTTTGACTCGTGCTGCCACCTACACCTAGACCAAAGATCTTGGTCTAAGTATAGGTGGCAGCACGAATGCTGATTCCAGGGGTTAGTGCGCGAGTGGTCCGAGGTTGTCTGAGCGAACTATACCCCTGGGGACGAGGTTGGGGTATCGGTAGGGGAGCGACTCGAAACTGCGGTGGTAGTAGTTTACACAGATAGATACCCGACAAATGCATGGATTTGCTTGCTACCGGTATATCTTTCTCACGAGCACTCCGACCGTTCAGTCTCATTTACGTCACTTTTACGTCACCTGCCACATGGCAGTCGGTTTCCTGGGAAGCACTGATGAAACCATTCATGCTGACTCGATGACCATGTAATTATCTCATTTGTGATTCATGAGACCTGTATCATTGCGCTGATTTTCTTTCCCTCTGTGTTCATGTTGATGATGTATGATGTTAGAGCGCGGAACTTGCGGTTCCCTGGAGGGCCAGTCATTTACAGGATGCAAGAATAACTGTTTTCCAGGAAGAGTTGGTTGGTACCACAATGAGGAACCGGCGTTCCGTTTATCCCGACAGGTCGGCGCAGCGATCGATGAGACCGAACCGACGTCATTGACGTCGTTTTATGTGCTGACGTTGCGTCATGAAAAAAATCTGCTGTACATTTTTCTACAGGAAAAAATAAGATAAAGACGTTGCCGTTATCGCCATCCTACCTCTTTATTTTAAGGAAAAAAAGCAAAGACATTGCAGAAATTTTCATCCGCGACAAGATGGTGTAAATTTTAATGTCATGCGACTGAAAAAATAGGGTTGATTTCACGCCAGAAGTTAATGGAAATGACTGGAAATCACGTTGAAAAAAGAAACTTCGGTCTCATCGATCGCAGCGCCACGTCGTGACGTTAGTTCTTCCGGTTCCTCATTATCGCCTGCTGCAAGACCGTCTCTTAGCGTACATGTATGACGTTTTAGACCGATAGAGTTACGATATACAATTTATATTAAAGTTTGAAATTTTTCTTTCGTTTCCACTTCGTATCTACAAAGTGGAAGTTTAAAGCCTCACTGTATTGAATTTTACAATATTTTCAGTGTTAGGAGAGTGCAGGTAGAGGTCTCATAGCCTCTTGAAGGTCCCCAAAATGCTTGCATGATACGCACTTCAAAGAATCAAGCCCTAGTTTTCAGCACACATTGAAAAAACTGTAGGCAGATCTCTAATGTAATCAGATAGAGCATAGTACATTTTACACTACACTAACGTCGGAGGACGTAAGCACTTTCTGAATTCAATACAGTGAGGCTTTAAAAATTCAAGATGCACCATAAAGGCCTGTCTACACGATCATACATTTGTTCAAAACATCATCATACATTTGTATGATGATGTTCATGGACAGATATTTGATTGTGTAGGATCATACTTCATCATACAATGTCCATGAATGTTGGACTGTAGATCGAAATCCACAACTAACTTGAACATCATCATACAAGTCAATGATGCCGTATGATGGTGTTCAAAATTTTAGCTGCATTGTCACAAGACAGAAATCGACAAACAAGCTTGGACATCATCATACAAATGTATGATGATGTTTTGAACAAATGTATGATCGTGTAGACAGGCCTTAACTCTCTCGGTCTTACATGCTAAAAGACGCACTGGCAGCAGGGACATTTGTAATACCAACCATCTCCAGAAACACATTACGTCATGGAAATGAAGTCCAATTTCGTATTTCGTACTTCGTGTTTCGTCAGATTTGCGAAACCTCGGTATTACGGCCTTGTCTCTCGAGATGACTTGTATGTTGGCGAATCGTGACTTTCATAGCGTTCGCGACGTTTTTATTCCACTGTAATTTCTTACGAGCCTCTCCGTGGCGTGGTTCATTTAACAAACATCAGATAAAATGATTTGTTACAATTAATGCTGAATATCATCTGCATTTTATTGCCATAAAATTTTCGCATGGCCAGAGAAATGGGAGTTGAATGTTGATGCCTCGTCGATCAAATTCGCAATGGGAAACTTCTCAGAGGGCACGTTTTCAAACCTCTTGCTAATGCCTAATGCTGATGTCAGGTCACACCTACGATTGGACAGAGCAAACGGCATCATCAAGTGAAGCCGAATCGGTTAATGTCGTCCTGGGTATAACAGTACCCAGGTTCAATGTCGCCCCACAAAATTATACGCTCGGTAGGCTATAGTTCGATCTACAAAAGTACAGTCATGGACATAAGTCTTGTCCTACACACCAGTAATGATGTAAACACTTCATAACTTCACTTGTAATTCTCTCTTTATTGAGAACTATGTTTCAAAATAGTCCCAATGGTTCTTATTTTCTTCAGTTACAGTTACATAACATTTAATCAAACCTTCTTGGACCTGTAACATAATAAGGGCAAATAGGCCTCTTTTTAGCTGGACAGAAGTCTTGTCACAAATTAATAAATTAGTCAGACTGACTCAACAAACTATTTTTTCTTCCAAACAAAAGTTCCCATATACATGTAATAATATCTAATTGACTGCAACCAGCGGATTGAACACTTCAGTATCGGGTATGGCTTCCTTTGGCCTTCACAACAGTTGCCATTCGGTTTGGCAGGGAGTCGTAGAGTTTATTGATGTAGTCATCAGGAATGGCATAAAAGGCGGTCTGACAAGCATTCCACAGCTCCCCGAGGTTCCTTGGCTTGGTTTTCCAGGTTTCCTCCTTCAGTTTGCTCCATACCTGCTCAATGATGTTCATGTCTGGAGACTGTGCTGGCCAACCTGGAAGAACCTTGATCTTCTTCAGCTGAAAAAATTTCTTGGTGGAGGCTGAAGTGTGGCAAGAAGCTCCATCCTGCTGGAAGATCTGACCTTTCTTGTGGTTGGGAATGTAGGTTGATGTAAGAATCTGTTGGTATTTGACGCTGTCAATGTTGCCATCTACCCTGCAGATCTTTCTACCACCACCATGTCTGATGTAACCCCACACCATTATTTTTCCACCTCCAAACTTGACAGTCTTCTGGGTGTATCTTGGATTAAGACGGGTGCCACTTGGTCGGCGACAGTGCTGGCGACGTTTTGGGTGTAGTTCAATTGATGATTCATCAGAAAAGTCAACTTTTTGCCACATTTTTTCAGTCCACCCATTCTGGAGACTGTGAGCTTTGGCAAACACTACCCGATTTTTTAGCTGCCTCTTATTCAGTGAAGGTTTCTGTGCAGCAATGCGGCCATTTAAACTGTGACGGACAAGAATCCGGCGTACTGTTCTGGCAGAGACAGGTTTCGATGTTGTCCAACGCTGCTGAAGCTCTGTGGAGGTTGAAAATGGGTTAGCCTTTGACTGTCTGACCAACATGTTGTCTTCTCGAGCAGTAGTTTTGCGGGGTCTTCCCGACCTGGGTTTGTCATGAACTTCACCAGTCTCTTGGAAACGCTTACGGATCCTCTCTACTTGCCGCTTTGACACATTGAAAATGGTTGCAACCTCAGCAGGCTTTTTGGACTTAAGGTTGATGATGAGCAGCTTCGTTTCCGGCAGGATTTTCGGCATGTTGTCATTTGCTGTACTGGCACTCCAGTTGTGGCCCACTGTTCCACATGTCTGCTTTTATACCTGATTTTGACTTGAGTCAGGCCAATCAGGGCCTTTTGAATGTCTGTGTGAATTTTTGAAAGCCAATAATGTAGGCTATGAAGGGAACAATGCGACAAGACTTTTGTCCAGCTAAAAATAGGCCTATTTGCCCTTATTATGTTACAGGTCCAAAAATGTTTGATTAAATGTTATGTAACTGATACTGAAGAAAATAACAACCATTGGGACTATTTTGAGACATAAGCCGTGGTTACACTACATAGAATTCCCCGGGTTTTTTGACACCCGGGTCTAGCCCGGCTCTGAAAAATCCCTCCTGAGGCTCGGTGCCCGTCAACACTACTCAAATTTTGTGACGGCGACCTAAATTAAGCCCTCAAAAAAACCGTTCGAGCTCGGAGGGGATTATTACACCGCGTTTTTAACAGGTGTGGACAGGAAAAACCCGGGTTCGACACGGGTTTTTTATGTAGTGTAACAAGGGCTAATAAAGAGAGAATTACAAGTGAAGTTATGAAGTGTTTACATCATTACCGGTGTGTAGGACAAGACTTATGTCCATGCCTGTATACCCAGTACCGTACATGTAGTTTTGAGCCTAGGTACGGGTTAGGAACGGATCTCGCGTGATCAACAGGACCGCGCGCGATTGGTACTTCTGTCGTATCCCTGGGCGGCATGTTCGTGACAAATGCGTGAATTGAAAACGTGTGTCGAATATTTTGAATGTTCCCGTGTTTTTCTGTTTTTTACACAAAATAGATTGGTTACACTAGTTCCTGGGAGACATGATTCGTCGTGGCGCAAAAGTTGAACATGTTCAACCCTTGCAATTTGTGATCTTTTTGTTCGGCGATTGATGCCGATCGTCGCAAGCGAGACGCAACTGCAGTCATGTCACCACATCGGCGGCTGATTTGTTCTGCGCGGCCGCGGCTCAGACGCAAAGTGAGCTGGAAAAGTCAGTCGGCTGCCTGTTCTGTGCCGTTGCAAGGTCGACCTGACATCAACGCACTACATTACTTGATGATAGATTCTAATATTTCACTCCTATTACACCGCGACTCGTCATTTTTAAGCATTTCATGAGTCGATAAAAAGGCCATCGGTCTTTCATCTTCCGATTTGGGAAAAACACGACGGAAACCCCATTATAGTCAATAACTGTGTAGCTCTCCCCCGCACTCCCACGCTACAAGTCGCTAGCGTTAACATGGTTCGGTGCATAATTTGTAATGCCAGCGTGGTGCCGTCTGACACGTCCCATACCCGCGGAGCCCGCCGGAAGTAGCCGACTTGGTATGGAGGTTTGACGTTAGGAATCAGAATTACAAATCCAATTTACTGTATTTATAGCTTGTCTGACCTTATGTAGTCTGTATAACGTCCGGATGTCCGTCAAAAGATTAGTAGCGGTGGCGCATTGGGTGGCTGGAAATGTAGCTGGCTTCTACCATGAACAACCCTGATGGTTAATTATTTGGTTGGCCGATGATACTTTCACCAAAATCGCAGTTGTAAGGTCAAGACTAAGAGACCAGCGGGCCGTCCGCACAGAAAGTCCGATATTCCTACCGGCGCCTATCGGCAGTAATAGTGACCACCTAAAACCTTTAATAAGCACATTTTTGGGGTTTGGCTCCCCTACTTTTCCGCAAATCTGACGAAACACGAAATACGAAATACGAAATTGGACTTCACTTCCATGACGTAATGTATTTCAGGAGATGGTTGGTACCACAAATATCGCCTGCTGCAAGAGCGTCTTTTAGCGTATGACATTAGACCAAAATTCAGGATGCACCATAACTCTCTCTGTCTTACATGATATGCTAAAAGACGCACTGGCAGCAGGGACATTTGTGGTAGCAACCATCTCCAGAAATAATTAGGTCCTGGAAATGAAGTTGAATTTCGTACATGTATTTCGTACTTCGTGTTTCGTCAGATTTGCGAAACCTCCCTAGTGTCCAATTTCCTCTACTGAGAACGGAAGACCTTCCCAACTGCACTTGCAAAGTTGTTCGTCTCATACCGGTGATTGTCCTCGTAAGGAAATGCCGTGTCCTCGGCAACCTCGGAACATTACGGGACTGGTCGGAATATTCCATGTATTTTGTTATAGAGGGTCGCGACGGTAGACAGGAGAGCGGAAATTTATATTGGCGACGGGATGCTATAATATCTATCCTTCCGCAATTTCACAGGGTTCAACTGCAAAACGACAAAGGTAGATACGTGGGGTGCATGCCGAATAATCCTAAAATGACATGCCCAGCGGCCATAGGTTCACATGGGTGCACTCTAGGCCACCAAACCAGAGGAACGAATGACAATGGGTGCACAAAAATGGCTGCACTTAACTTTTACTCCTACTTTTCTCTATTTTCCTGTCACTACACATTTTTTGTATGTCCCTGTGTCACGTCATCTTGACTTGAAATGGGATCGTCTGCCGGAGGCCCTGCCTTGGCGAGCATTATCTTAATCCTGTTCCCCGATGTGGGCCCCGGCAGCCGATCCTTATAGACTTATTATGTTGTATTATTTGTCTTATCTGGGGCACTAATGCTTTGCCTGGGCCCAGAAATTCTTGTATTTTGCAAACTGCGTTTTCTCTAATAAAAGTACATATTCATCATCATCACAATGGGTGATTTCAAAGTTGGTTTTAATACCGGTTTTTCAATGCTTTAATGCATTGTAAAACCTGTGTTAAAACCAACTTTGAAATCACCCAATGTAGGCCTAAAGTGGAAATGTTCCAGGGTCAAAATCAAAACCGAGTTAAGCTGGATTTAGCTGCACGCGGTATGCGGATTGCGGAACGCGGTAAGCGGAAAGTTCAATGCATTTCGCATACAACAAATCGCTTCCGCCGGGGATTCCGCGGCCCTATACCGCATTCCGCGTGTCAGCTAAATGCAGCTTTAGAAAGTGACATTAAGCTGCTTCGTTCGTGACGTGTAGGAATGTTCTGGAGCAGATTGGTGAGAAAGCCAGCATCTGGATGCAGTTTCCCAAGGACCCTTATCTTTTGTTTGGAAAAATCGTTTAAAGCGAATTGATAGCGGATTTTATTTACATTTGGCTGGTGTTTGTAAACACAAAATTTCAGCCAATCAGAATGCACGAACATTTCTTTGTTGACATTCTGGAGAAGTTTGTTTACATTTTTTCCTGAAAATTCGTCCCCTTTCAAATTCTATTTCTAAATCAATTTTTTTCGATATCAATTCGCTTTAAGGGAAATATTGCACTTAAAGGAGTTAGACGCCGAAGTTGTAAACAAGCTGGTTTGTTTACAAATATGGTCGGCAAACTAGTTTTATTCCTTCGTGCAGGTGGCAGCACCCGTGATCGTTAGACTGGTTCCCGGTCCGATGCAACTCACTCACGATATTCACGTCAGTACATATCACCGACAATAGGTGGCAGCACCGCAGGCGTCCGTGGATAGAGAACCAGTGAGTGAGTGTTTACAACTTCGGCGTCTAACTCCTTTAAGTCAGATGTTTTATGCACACGGCCCCTGATGACTTTCAAAAGGCGAACACGCTGTGGCTCGCTGAAGCAGTACATGTATATCAAAATCATGTATTAATACACGTACGTACGTACGTACGTACGTACGTACGTACGTACGTACGTACGTAGGTACGTACATGTACGTACCTACATGTACATGTACCAATAACAAAACAGTTCGTTGTTACGTATACGAATTAGTGGACAATAATTTATTATGGAGAAAGAATGACGGGGGGGGACGATTGTCAATCGCAGGCTCAAGTTCCGTGGGTGACCTTGTTACTTTCTGCGGGGGGCCAATGGGTCAACGTGAGGTTTCATTAACACTATTATATGATTAGGTGTGGCTGAACAGTTAATAAGTATAGAATGATGATTGCGTTAATCTCAAATGAACACCTGATCACGAACATAATCGCCCTTTTTACACTGAGTCGGTTCGAGGCCAGTTCAGTACAGTGGGAAAGTCATGCGACTCTTCTGCAGTTGATAATACATGTACATCAAAATCGCATTTTTAAAGCTGAACGTAATAGATATAAACCCCAAGCGGCAGAGGTAGAAATTACGAACAGCCACAAGGCACTACCAAACTACCTCTGAAAATGATACACCCTCTCGGACGGTCACAGTTGGTTTCACTTGCCACCACTCTCTTAAACAGTAAAGATCTCAGCACAGCTGCCAAATGAGAAAAAACGAAAAATAATCTGTCATGGCACCGAGATTCGAGCCCACAACCCTCTGATCGATTCGACAACCTCTTTCTGTACGCGCCACGAAGACTGCTTGCATACAACGACGCCGATCTACAATAAAGGCGCTGTGGTTTTGAAGATCTCCATGAGGAAATAAAGTGATCGGAATTGTCGTCATGTAAGCAACATAATAGAGTACAAGCTCGCTTCATACAATACATACAGCGATCGGTTCCCAGTGACGTGGTGAATACTCCATGGTGTGGTGGAGTGATAACTGATTTGTCTGGGTGCCAGTAATTAACACTTAATAGACCCCTTGCGCTTATCAGCCCAGGGTGTCAACATTAGCCTCGCCCTAGGGGGCCTAATGCATTTGTACAGTTGGCTCCTGTGCTTACCGTCGGCACAATGCACTAGGCCCAAGGTTTGTTTACACCTTCTGGCTGTAATGGCCGACTTGCGCAAGTGGTCTATTGAAAAAGTGAATTGACGGTGGGAATTTATCATGAAAGACTAGCATTTTGTAATAACCGAAGCTTGAAAAAAAATTCCTAGTCCCTTTAATGTCGTCCAAACTAGTGTACCCAGGTTACGGAGTTAGGATGGTTTAATAGCGTTGACGGTTAGGGTCAGGACTAGGTTTAGGATTAGGGTAGGGGTCAGTGACAAGGGTTGAGGGTCAGGGTTCAGGGCTTGGGCTAGGAATTAGTGTGTAGGATCAGGACATACTGCGCACAATCGGTATCATATGGGCGGTTATTCCCGCAAATAAAAGACGTTGCAAAACACGAAGGTTATAAGCCAAAACAAGGAGGTTATATAGCAAAACACGAAGGTTATATGGCAAAACACGGAGGTTAGAAAGCAAAACAAAGAGGTTGTAAGTCATCTAAAAGACGTCAGGTGGCGCTTTTAATGAAGGTTGCAGAACAAGGAGGTTAGAAAGCAAAACAAGGAGGTTTGTAAAACACGGAGGTTGCATGTGTGAGAGAACAAGGAGGTTTACAAAACACGGAGGTTAGAAAGCAAACCAAAGGAGGTTGTAAGTGCATCTAACGGTCGTTGGGTGGCGCTTTTAAGCAAAGACCCAATACCTAAGACCAGCTGTAGCAAAGACCATGGATACTAGAAACATTAGACCCTGGGTGGAATTTGATTGGAAGTTGTTGCATGGTGATGTCCCATCATGCCTCAGCAGGAATTAAGATAAAGGAGGCGCTCTGGTCGTTTTCGTGAAAATCGGTTTTTGCTGTAGTTGAGCCCTATGGATTAATAGACTGGTTCCCGGTCCCAACATAGCTCAAGGATAAGGGACCGGTATTGCCTGATGTAACGACGTAGTTGATTGGCTGGCTCTTTTTGAATTTGAATTTGTAACGTTGCAGTTGATTGGTTAGCTATTTTGGGATGCGAGGTAAGTAAGCTATTTCTCAGGACTGAGGGGAATCCCCTGTGACGTCATAATATGGCAGCTTTCTGCCAAGTATGGCCGCCCAATACCGGTCCCTTTCTCCGTAAGCTATGTTGGGACCGGGTACCAGTCTAGGGGTAAATGCGGCAAATTTCATAATGAAGGGATGTATAGACATCTGTTTATGATAAATGTAAAAGAATTAGATCAATATGTTAACTCATTCAGAACTTATGACCAAAAACGTAAAAGTAATAATATCTCAGCAGCGCCACCTATTATTTTAGTTTTGCGGCAGACATTTTGTAGATACGTCCCAGTACTAATGCACTGCGAAGGAATTTGAAAAAAATATTAATCCATAGGGCTCAACTACAGCAAAACCGATTTTCTCGAAAGCGACCAGAGCGCCCCCTTTTATCTTAATTCCTGCTGAGGCACGATGGGACATCACCATGCAACAACTTCCAATCAAATTCCACCCAGGGTCTAGTGTTTCTAGTATCCATGGTCTTATGTTGCTACAGCTGGTCTTAGGTCTTGGGTCTTTGCTTAAAAGCGCCACCCAACGACCGTTAGATGACGTACAACCTCCTTGTTTTGCTTTCTAACCTCCGTGTTTTGTAAACCTCCTTGTTCTCTCACACATGATACAACCTCCGTGTTTTACAAACCTCCTTGTTTTGCTTTCTAACCTCCTTGTTCTCAGTTCTGCAACCTTCATTAAAAGCGCCACCTGACGTCTTTTAGATGACTTACAACCTCTTTGTTTTGCTTTCTAACCTCCGTGTTTTGCCATATAACCTTCGTGTTTTGCTATATAACCTCCTTGTTTTGGCTTATAACCTCCGTGTTTTGCAACGTCTTTTATTTGCGGGAATAACCGCCCATAGTATCAACTTCCGCTGTGCTGGTGATACCATTGCCACCAAATGGCCGCATCACCAACTTTCCGTTTGCCAGGATGTTTGGCATTTTTATTCAGGCACAAACTTACAAAATTTAATTATACCTTTCATACTCTTAAATGTTGCAACAATTACAAAAACATAATGTTACTGTGAAATAAACGATGATAAGATAGTAGTTGTTGATATTTTCATACGCACTATTTTTCTTGCTGCAGAAGGAGAGTAAGTAATCCGGCGTTTGGTGGCAGAGATTGTAAGCGCCAGCGTGAAGACAATCGATGCCTGGAGATGGGGATCAGGACTGGACGACATTCACCCATTCAGCGTAATTGATACCAAGGAAGCCCAGTACACTGAGATAAAAAAATTTAAAAAAATAGACTGCCAGCATGATTTAGGGTCTGTCTTGTCTGGAGGGACTTCAGCAAAAATGATTATTTCTTGCTTTACCCAGAGAGGAAACATCTTAAAAATGATGAGTTCTGCAGACTTCGGATACAATATTTTTTTACCATCCTCGATGGATCTCATTAGTTGGGCAAAAAGTTGGTAAGGAAGTGAGCAGAGCTTCCGCACGTCTTCCTCTGATCATCCCGCCTCACTGGACCATTTCGGGTGGCCCAAAATAACCGGACTTCCCTTTATATTGAGACGCCATTGGGTTTATTCAAGAAGTATTGGTGAGTTTTCGCAAATCTGACGAAACACGAATTCGAGATGCACCATAACTCTCTTGGTCTTACAGGATATGCTAAAAGACGCACTGGCAGCTGGCAGAACCATATCCAGAAGAGGTCTGGGAAATGAAGTTGAATATTTCCTACTTCGTGTTTCGTCAAACCTGTCATATTTTGCTCCATAAATTTACAGGATATTAGACATTTTTATCATAGCACTAATTTATCCAAGATGGCGGCGATCGATCGTGTTCAGACACTTTGGCTGGCGCGATCAATTCGCTTTAATTTATGACGATCACACGCACAAAAGACAAGCAAAAAATAACTCAGAAAAGACGAAAATACCTTTATATGACGAAAATATTTATTTTTCCCTTTATAGGTACTGCCCAATAAATTAATCTAATAAATAAATAAATAGATTAACTATTAATCATTTGCAGTGATTAACGCTTGCTTCGGACGACTGCACATAATGGACTGAATATTCGACGTTTATTAAGGCAATGTGTGTGTGGGCGATGGTGGGATTGATACTTCCCCGTCACACGATTTAGTGACACGGATCGGCTGAGTGGAGAATTTGCATGGTGCATTTCCTAACGACTTGGCCGTACAGTCTAGTTCCCCGAACAGTGTTTGCGTACAAGCCGTACAGTCTATTTTCACCGTACACGCCGTACAGTCTACTTTCACCGTACACTGCTTGCATACAAGCTGTACAGTCTACTTTCATGGTATAGTGTCTCCGTACAAGCCATAGTCTAGTACTGCCACACAGTGTTTGCGTACAAGCCGTACAGTCTATACTTTACTTTCGCCGTACACTAGTGTTTGTGTACAAGCCGTACAGTCTACATTGTACTTTCACCATACAGTATTTGCGTACAAGCCGTACAATCTACTTTCACCGTACATTATTTGTGTACAAGCCGTACAGCCTACTTGCACCATACAATGTTTGTGTACAAGCCGTACAGTCTAATTTAACCGTACAATCCTAATTTATTTGGAATGATATATATGACATACTAAATAATCATGCCTAATGCTGAAATGTTGACTAAAGAAGCTCGCTCGCCCTAAGCACTATAATTTAAAACGTCTTTTTAAAAACCTGGACGTTGTATAAGATGTAACACTTTTTATCAACGAATTGTTTGTTAAACAACATCCCATTAATTAAGGCCTATTCCTTTACATAAACAACTTTTAGTAAGCTTGATGAAGGAGTAGGCTATGTAAAAAGCACAAAAACATTTATGATTTTGAAACTTCTTTTGACCCATGAATAAAAAGTGTTACATCCTTATTAGACTCTCTTTAAGGCAAGAAAGCATCTTTAGGAGTACATGGGCGTGTCTATTATGCATTAGATATCTACGTAGCGTGGTGAAAAATAAAGAGGTAGGCCTATGTACTTTATAAATGAGGTAGTCAAAAAAGCCGTACATTTAGTTACATCTAGTTTATCCATTTCGCTATTCCTCTAAACAGCTATGCCTAGGCCTACTTCCTTCCAAATCGCTAAGGCACGAGGGTTTTTTATCTCTACTTCCATTAATATTCAATCGATTTCAACATAATTTTCACGATATTCCATCATATTTCCGTCGGTATCTTTCTGCTATCTTCATTATTTGCGCAATTCCGATATAACGGATCCCTCTCTCTAACCCCATTTCGTTTCACTACGACGTTCAGTGCAGTTTACACTATGCGATGCACTGCGTTTTTCAAAATGGCCGCCATTCGGCCTTAAATTGCAGACTGCGAATTTCAATCTGAACGTCAGAGAACGATTTGTACCAGCATCGTACATGTAACTCTGACGTATGCAGGGCGCCGCCATATTTATGGAGACCGCACTACTTGCGGAAACCGTTGGAAACGGATAGTGATTCACAACAAACATGGCGGCGCCCTGCTCATGCCGATGCTACATTGCAACGATTTCAATAAAAATCGTTGCAAAATGCACAGTTAACCACTCTAACGTTTTTATATTTATATTCATTGCGAAATAACTCATTTTGTGTAAACAAGCATCAGTTAAATGAAAAATTATATGTGAACTATTTCCAGTCTACGCAAAGCTACAACCGCATCACTTCTGACCTGTTCACCGACCATATATTGGTCGAACTTTATAATCCGCCATTATACTGATGAGGTGCTTTCAATGGCGGCTCGAAGATTGCCGAAAGCTTCCGAGTCGAAGACGACTGTGCGAATTTGTGAAAGAACTTCTTCATGTCGCGGTTTTTTTGAAAATGAAAGCAGTGATGCCTTTACTGGCGAATGTATGGACTTTGTGAAAACCGAGTTGAATATTTGAGTTTTACGAAGCCACAGGTCAAAAATCGCGCGCCATAACGATTTGTAACAAACAGTAGCCTTGGCTAAGTCACTTTCTGTAACGTTGAAATACATGATCCCAGGCGGATCTTCTCAACAACTATTACAACAACAATAAAATATTATGCTGGTAACGATTGTTCTGTTAAAAGCGAGTCAAAGCAAGTCCTGTACACGATATACATCGCTTTGAGCTCAACTCTCGTGTGGAACACAAGTTCTCGCGTGTTTCCCCGAGAACGGCACATTGATGTGACCTTGAACTCGTGTCCTTGACCTCCGGATGTAATGTCCATGGCACGAGAACTGCCGTAATGAGTTCCGTTGTCGGGCACCAGAGCCGCCTGGCAGTGTAAAGCAGTCATCCACGTCGGCGATACCGGTTTCCTACTTTGCAACAGCAACTATGCGATATGTCCACAACTACATTAGAATGGATGTATGTCCAATGTCCTTGAGATCCTTGGAATGCGACATATTTGGCAGTGAATGAGTCGTTTTAGACTACAGTCAGTTAATATCCTTAATAGTCACCCGCCTGGAAAGAAGAGGCAGACTTATTAGCTTCTTATCAATGTACCAATCAGGAGACCTTTCACCGCAAAAGTACAGGGAGGCCTCGCCATGCCGTCTTCCAGAAAGGTACTGTCACACCAAAGTAGGCCTAGTTCTGAAAACGTCCTGTCCCGTCCTAAAAAATCGTGAAACGGGCTAGAACGTGTGACGTTGGCCAAATAATGGCCCGTATTTTAGAATCAGGAAAAAGTACATAATAACACCATTTTTTGTAGATCAACCATTTTTTGTTGATCTACAAAAAATGGTGTTATTATGTACTTTTTCCTGATTTCAATCTTCTTGATCAACACGGCTACCTCGAAATTCTATATCGTATTTTAGAATGCTCCTCAACGTAAAGGAGTTCCTCAAGGCTATTGTTCTGCCTTGAGTAACTCCTTTACGTTGAGGAGCATTCTAAAATACGGGCCAATGTCTCGAAGTTCTGGAGCACTCTTCCTGTCCGAGCCCGTCCATGATGATCGTAAAAAGACTGTAAAAAGTTGCCACTACATCCATTCCGTTCGCACACAGTTTGAGCACGTTCGGCATTGAACATTTTCAAGAACTTACTGAGAACTAGCTCAGTGTCATGGCGACATTACTGACTGTACAATCTAAAAAGCCCCGTACATTTCGTGGGCCCGAAACAGGCGTCACAAGATTCCTGGGATAACAAGAGGCCACTGGACCTGATCCTCATGCAGCTGAGAGTCCTGGGAAGACGAGTGGTCCACTGAAGCACCTAAGGCTAGGTGCACATTGACGGCAAATCTAAAAGCGGTAGGGGTGTTTATAAAGTCGACTGACCAGGTGTAACAGTAAAGAATGTCCCCCTGTAAAAAGTGTTCGCTTCTATTGTTCAATGACGGATTAAGGTGCATGGCTTTTGAAACCAACCACCGATTAAAATGTTACAATAGGATCTTTTGTTGCTGGCACAGTTTTTCCTGGGGACATTCTTTCCTTTCACACCTGCTATTAAAATGAGGAGTCCAGCAGCGGTCATAGGGATTGACTTACCGGATAGAGGAATGTCTCTTGTCGGTCTTGTCCTAGTTCGTTTGCTGCTATACATTTATATACACCCATGTTAGCATCGAATGTGATTGATTTCACTAACAAGTCACCGTTTGGTAGAAGCTGCAATAGAACAATAAATTGGTAAATTTGATTGTACATGTACGACGTAGCCAGAGAACGTACATTTATATGTACGTGTACATGTAACTAAAGGAACTTTGACTTGGTATTGAATACGCCAAAATCACAGTTGTAAGGTCACAGATACCTGGCTTTGGCACTTGGATCTAGCTCCTCCAACATCATCATATCAAAAGCGTCACTCAGTGTCAGGACTTCGATTCGAAGATATCAACAGCCTGCTGTGTGGTCAGCAATGCCGACCATCACCAACAGGAGAAGTTGGACCCTTGCCACTGGAATCTACGTGTAGCTCCTCCAACATAGGCCTACATATGTATATCTTATCGAAAGCGTCAGTGCCAGACTTCGATTCGAAGACATCAACAGCCTGCTGTGTGGTCAGCAATGCCGACCATCACAAACAGGAGAAGCTGGAACCCGGCAATGCCAGATCTCTGTGACCTTTCAACTGCCATTTTGTTTTATTTCATAATTTTGTAACCTACCCGATAATCTTCATTATCTGGTGAAATTATGTTGTCGTCTCTGTCGACCCAGGCAACCTCCGGCCTTGGGACCCCGGAGGCCCGACAGAAGAGCTGCACGTAGGCGCCTTCTATTTCCATTCGGTCTACTGTCCACATGTACACTCGAGCTGGGGCACCTGTGATGAAAACGGTCATGGAATAGAGACGAAAGTTTTATCTTTCAAGAGGGCAGCACACCTGGCGAGGTGTGGGCGATATCGCATGCGATCTGATCGCCACCGATCTTCTTGTCAGCCACTGCAAACTTGAACTAGGCGATGTCGGTTGTTTGATATTGGGCGAACATCGCTGGTGAGAGGATTCCACGCATCGCTGCCCAGCGCACACCTGGCGTCTACAACAGCCGATTTTGCTCGATGGCGATCGATTTTGCTCGATTGCGATATCGCCAGGTGTGCTGCCTGCATGAGGTGATTCTGCAGTGAAACCATAGCCCCTCCTTCATTTATGCTATCCCTGGACACACCTGTTAGTGTTAGAGCCTCCATCGTACAGAGCGACCATTTTGTTGTCAATACATGTATCAGTAATAATGCCGTGTCGCTTGGCGAGGCTTATATAAGAAGTAGTCACAGATCTTAAAATTCCTCACCAAATGAACGATCAAATATTAGAAAATCTATAAGCATGATGCACTCTGTATGACGATATTGTAAATTGATGCTTCTTCAGCCATTATGCCCTTTCCTTCCTTTTCTCCTCCATAGATTGTAACATGGTGAAATATGAATTTTAAAAAAATTAAGAAACTTTTATCACCAACAGCTTCATTATTCTTGGTTCTTTGGCAAATAAAACGAAAGGGCAGTGTGCACGGATACATTGTCAAGGGCATGTGCTGGTCAAGTATCTTCTCCTATTTTCGGTACATGTATTTCTAATTTTGATGCGTTCAGAAATACAAAAGAAATCAATATCATTCCCTTTGTGCACAACGTTTGCCATTTGAAATGCAAATGAGCTGGGAATGGTGTAACATTGTCATTGCATCATAAATACGTGCAATAGACAGGTCATTTCATCATCAGCGATTTTTTTAAGTGGATGTTGACACACTTTGAACTTTTAATTCTTCCGGAGGCGGTTCTGAAATACATCTGCCACTGAGGTGCAAGAAACATCATATGCAGCATGTAGTCAGCGTCTAGTCCATTGTCCACTCATTTAGAAAATTGGCTGGGGATATTTTTTCTGGGGAACCCTGTATTGCGAAAAATACGTCTTTTTAAAGAAGTGAGACTCACCGTGATGGCCCTTTTTCACCAGACATCCTTCCTGAACGCTTTGGACGTTTCTATCTAGAAGAACAAAATATACAGAACACATCAACACATGCATGGAGAATATCATCGCAGCAGTATACATCATCGTATTCTGTAAGCACAGTGCAGGCTACGTGCATGCACGTGCGTGTACATACTACATGTATGTATTCATTCATTCAAGCCGTATTAGGCCTTGAATTTGAATTGAATTTTCCAAAATATCGTATGAAAATTTTGACCCTCACGACAGGGGGTGATATGAATAAAAATAAGTAATAACTTTTACTCCAGTTTTTGAAATATTTACTGGTGACTATATGAATAAAACAGGAGTAACTGCTGTCAGTAATTACTTGTAGCTACTACTAATAAGTATTACTTAATACTAGTGCAGTAGTTACTCCAAAAACAGTAAATACTGCCGAGGATATGAATAATCAGCAGTATTAATTTCAGTACAGTGAGCCCAGGATCAGACGAGTAAAAACTAGTAGGGCAGAACTGATTACTTTGCAGTAAATGCAACTGTTTATTCATATGAATTCAAGTGTTAACTTCTACTTGGAGTAAAAACTTGGAACTAGTTACTTTTACTTCTAGTAACTACTAGCTAGTAGATACTGATTTTTATTCATATCACCCATTGTGTGGTTTTAGCATGAGATACTCACGGATTCGTAACTTGGTGTTGGCCACTATCCTTTGCGTCGGGTTCTCTGCCACACACGTGTAGAGTCCTTCGTCATCTTTCGTGAGGCAGTCGAGGTACAACCGGGAGATAGTGGAGCTGAGTTTGAGCATATTAATCCTCCTGTTTTCTGAGGCCGACATCTCGTAAGACGCTGCTTCGTCTAAAATAGAGCTGTCCCCACCCTGGTGAGAAAAAATAGCATCGTAATACGAAGTCGTCAGAAACGCCGGGTTAAAAATCCGTCTTCGTAAATCAAATGGGCAATTTACGAAACCAACGACTTCCACCATCGTCGGACAGTGTTTCCTGAGTTAAATATCCTGTCGTCTGCTCGGTGTAATGTACGTGGCAGAGTGTGCGGTCGACGAATTTAGAGTCTTCGCAATCGCCTGGATAAACATGGCGCACACCTGCGATTTTTCGTGCGATTTTGTTAGGAGACTACCCTTCCGACTGCTAGAGCGACTGGAGATTTGCAGGATTTGTCGCCTAGTCTGCGGCAGATCGTTGCAGCAACTGTGGTCGGCGAGCGACCTCGCACGCGATGGTTGCCTGCGATGCTGTGGTCGCCGGTCTCGTCGGTGGTCGCATGATTTTGGTCGAAGGTGTGTGCCATGCTTTACGACTACAATACATGTAGATAAAGTAGTCGTTGGCCTTTAACCGGGCGGTTGCAAAAACTGACTAATCTCAAACATATACTAAAACCGATATCACCAAGTTTGCGGTGGCTGGCGAGAAGATCGGTGGCGATCATTCAGGGGTGGCCCCATAGAAACTGCGCTAGTGCTTCGACAGCCTATCGGTGTTAAAATGCATGGAAAAATGTACAGCACTATCGGAAGATGGGCTCCGATAGCGCTAGCGGAGTTTCTATATGCGGCCACCCCATATCACTTGCAATATCGCCGTCACCTCGCCTGGTGTACTGCCCGCTTAAAGCACCCCCTTCCCTTGACGTTTTGTAGTTCAAAAAGAAGAGTGCGAGTCGTGAAATTGAAAGCGTCTTACCTGTGAGATCCTTGATCCGTTGAAGAGCCAATGTATCGTTGGTGATGGTGTACCCGCCGCCTCGCACTCCAGCATCACACTTTTGTGGAGATCGGTTCTGATAAACGGCTTTGGGATTTTTGATTTAAAATGTAACTTATTCTGTCGACCTGGATACGGAGAAGGAAACACTCATTAGTCTATCTCCGCCTTGAAACGACCGTGTTTGCGAGTTAAAATGTAGATGAAGGTATACATACGCCAAATAAATCTATCACTGTATTGATGTATTTACTTTTTATCTGCATCTAAAGAAGATACATGTAAACCAAAATCGCAGTTGTAAGGCCACAGAGGTCTGGCATTGGCGGGGTCCAGCTTCTCCTGTTGGTGATGGTCGGCATTGCCGACCACACAACAGGCTGTTGATATCTTCGAATCAAAGTCCTGACATTGACACTTTTGATATGATAATGTTGGAGGAGCTAGATCCCAGTGGCAAAGACAGGTCTATCTGTGGGGGAACTGTGATTTGGGTGTGGTCGCTCATGTGTTTTAGAATACATGTATGCCGAAAGATGTACACTTGAGGCATAGGGAACGCTAAAATCACGTTCCTGGTGACACCGGTGTCACATGACTGTACGACGAGATAGGTGCTCCAGCCTGTCAGATACGGCGGAAAATTTTAAACAACATTTCATTACCTTCTGAGTTGCTTTCGTGACTTCTTTTCTGCTTTCGGGTTTGAATTCTCTGCGGGAAATTCTAAAATGAAACAAGTTAAAACGAATCATTGCTTCTACTCCATAAACCAGGCTTGAACCACCAGCAGCAGATCAGGGCCGACCTGCACAGAAAGTCTAATAGAAGTGCTTTTCGGTGTCTATCGGCGGTTTGGATGCGAAAATGCTTTAACTATAAAACTGCCGGTAGCGCTATCGAATTTTCTGTGCGGTCGGTCCTGATCGCCACCGAGTAAAATCGGCTGTTGACGACAGGGCCTACCGCACAGAAAGTCCGATAGTGCTACAGTTTGTTAGTGCGGCAGTTTGTTATAACGCACTTTCCCATGAACTAAAATGCCGATTGGCACCGAAAGCGGCCCATGTGTGCGCTGGACAGCGACGCGTGAAATCTCGCCAGCGATGATCGCTCAGTATCAAAACAATACCAAACCCGATGTCACGAAGTCTGCGGTAGCTGGCGATCAGATCGCTTGCGATATCGCCCTCATCTCGCCTGGTGCGCTGCCCGCTTTTACGGGAAACTGTCAGTCTTATTTCTTTATTGTCAAAATGTAAAATTTCTCCACAAGAGCCCTGTTTTATCTTATCAACCTGTCAATATTTGTATCAGTTTTTGGTTATCTCTTCCGTCTTTGGCGCCAGGCATCATGAACAAGGCGATGGCAAAGACCACGATCGATACTGTTATTGTCTGTCCCTGGCCTTGTCAAAACGACGTCTCAAAACTATCAAGGAAGGACACGAATTGGGGCCTTCTTTGGCACATATTCTAAGATCACAGATTGTACATCAGGTGCCCAAATGTTCCCGGAACGAAAGCGGTTTCATTGCATTAGTTTTCTTGCTGTAGGTGACAGAAAATAGCGACACCATAGAATGATGTGCCTGACTCACTCTGCAGTGTCACTTTGTTTCAGTTTGGACAGCACGCGCAGGTACATGTAATTAGTTACATGTATGCACTGCAGCGGCCAATGAAAATACTAGAGATTACACAGCGGGCTCAGTACAGCAATACGGCGGATTCACTGTAGTCTCGCGCAGCCAGACCCTCGGTCTCCCAACCGAGGGTCTGGCTGCAACGTCTAAAACTTGTGTGATGCTGCTTTGCGCACGGCTGGCGTCAGTCACGTGACCTTGCAATGAGCGCCGTTATTTTGCAATCATGTGACACCCCCTCGCAAAATAAGGCTAGACCGAACACTGTCCTGATTAAAAATACTAGGACAGACGCAAGCAAATGCATAAAACCATCATGGCGCCCGCTGGTCTGTATTTAGTTCGGGAGGATGCATTGCTGTAGAACGCTGTAGAATGACGTCACGAGCCGGAATTCCGGCTCAGATCATTTGGTTTCACCGGTCTTCGAATGCAAGCTGCCCAGAAGACCGGGTACCAGTCTAAAATAAGGCGTGAGAAATGAGAAGTAGGCAACTTCTTTGATTGGCAGCTTATTTCTATGTAACAACGGCCTAGGATATTCGTATGCAAGATACTTTTTGCAAGTATGATGGTATAAATACTCCACAATCTAGGTTTGAAATGTACAGTACATGTATTTATAAACATTGAAATCATTTTTTAAGTAAATAGCGGGCAGAGACACAAAAATACAACCGGAGATAACATGATTTTTTGGCTTTTAAAGGTATAAAAAATTATAAAAATATTTGATAGGACCGCGTCATGGAAATAAATGAAACTCAAATGCAAATTTCCTGTATCACCCGATTTGAGGTCAACCGCAGACAACTCCTTCAGTACTCATTCTGATAACATTTGCCCTTTTGATATATTATATTATATCGAATTGACGCGTTTATGTCAAGTTGGTTTAGATAAACTGTCAATATTTAATTAATCAAACAATAAGGCAATCACCGCTAACCGCAATCAGGGGCGCCCCGAAACGGCAGTCT
>NMRB01004255.1:26339-41511 GCA_002633025.1 Notospermus geniculatus
AAAAACATTACACCTGGTTTCGGTGTGCTGCCCTCTGTTGAGCTAGCGTCCCATTGAGGACTAGCTGACTTTGCTTTCACAAAAATGACTCCGGAGCTATAACTCAGGGGCGGATACGGGGGGTCTGGGGGTTGGACCCCCTCGGCGACCAAAGATATTTTATCGCTGAACATCAAACACTTCGCTTGTGGCGTAGGGCCCTCCCGTGTCTGATGTCATCATGGTGATAAAGTCGTTCCATCGACGATTCGACGAAACTCTATTCCCTGCTTGGGACAACTGTTGGCCTACTATGGTACTGCATTGTGTACATGTAATGTACATGTACGTTTGCACTGTTTCGAAAGTATGTCTAAAGGCAGGCCTGTGTACACCATCAAACATTTCTGCGACAAAATATTTTGGAAACTGTTTTGGAAATGTTGCAGCTTGTTTCGGGGTTGGTCTACACTCTGCAACATTATCAAAACATGTTTTCAAATTGTTTTGCAAAAGTTGCAGGTCCAGTCCACACTGTGCAACAAACCGAAAACAACGGTGTTTTGGTAATGTTGCTGCTGGTGTTTTTGAAATGTTTTGGAAATTCTAGATTCTAGAGAATCCAGTCTTCTTCTATAGAAAGATTCTCTATCCATTAGTCCGGTGATTATGTGTTCTCTGGAATCTAGAATTTTATAGAAAGATTCTTATAATATAAGAATCTTTCCATAAAATTCTAGAAAGATTCTCTATCCATTAGTCCGGTGATTATGTGTTCTCTAGAATCTAGAATTTTATAGAAAGATTCTTATAATATAAGAATCTTTCCATAAAATTCTAGAAAGATTCTCTATCCATTAGTCCGGTGATTATGTGTTCTCTAGAATCTAGAATTTTATAGAAAGATTCTTATAATATAAGAATCTTTCTATAAAATTCTAGATTCTATAGAATTTCTATAGAAATCTTTCTATAGAAATTCTATAGAATCTTTCTATAGCAATTTTGATGTTCTATAGAAAGATTCTCTATCCATTAGTCTACTCCGGTGCTTATTAAGTGAGACCTCCTCAAATTATGACATACATCATAAAGGAATCAACCATAAAGGTTTAACTGCGAACGATGAGCTTACTGAGGGATACACTTCCTGTGTTGCCACCAGATGTCTTTCACTGCCTGGATTTTGGCTTTACGTAATAGGCACGAGCTTCAACTTTTTTTGTGGTGAAGAGGTACATGAACCTGCCAACATGATGCTTTGAATTCCATTTCTGACGATAACTGAGCTATTTTCAGCACAATTAGTGTACAAATGTACGTCAGCCTATTCAAATGTACACCGATGACCCTGAACACACATCGTTCGTGGGGTTCTCATTAATTCAGACCTTTTGTATCATAAGATCAACTAGTCGGAATTCAACAAAATTTGCAGTGAATGTGCAGAAGGGTCTTGCCTAGCACATGGAAACGCCAGAATGCAAATCTGTTGGGTTTTAAAGGGATATTGGTCCACATTTATAAAATGCTACATTTGTCAGTTGAACCTTTATGGTTGATTCCTTTATGCATATATGTATCAGATACTGAAGCTCCATTTGGTCCAAGCGCACTTTATTAATTCTGGGTATGATATTATTTTTCAGAAAGGACCGTTGTTTACGCTTTTGTTGGTGAAGAAATCAAAAACTTACCGAAAATGCACTCACTGCGACTAGCACTGCCGCAAATACAACTGTAAATAACAGCGATTTTGTTGAAGCCATGGCTATAAAGATACCCTGTAAAATATAATAGGGGGAAAGTTTAACATTAAAGCGGATATTGCACCTAATTCTGCACCAAAATCCTCAGAAACTTCCATTCTGTCTACTATAAAAATGAAAATATAATTACAAAATAAAACATGTTGATTGGGAGCCACGGGGGTGTAGTGGTTTGGGCCTCCGGCTAGCGGTCAGAGGATCTCGCTGCTGGCGTGAGACTTTGGGCAGGTCTCTTTGCCTTACTGGCCTCTCTCCACCCAGGTGTATAAATGGGTACCGGTCGGAAATGCTCAGATTGTAGCACTGAATGAGCAGCTCATCTGAGTTCTACTGAAAGGTTTCAGGATAGACTGGGGTTAAAGTGTGAAGTCGGATGAGAACCTCTACCGTTGTTGATATCAGACTATAAACCCAAACTTTTTAACTTTTTTAACTTTGATTTTCAAGATTTTTTCTGATAAGCAATTACATAATTTTGATATTTCGAAATATCCAAAATTTTGATGCAGAAATATGACCAACAGGTCCTCCTTTCATATGCAACAAACCGTCAGCCGTCCAATGCATAAAGGCAGTAACTTGATTTTTCATAGTTTTGAGAAAAATTGATTAGAAAATTTGAGGAAATCACGGGCAGGAAATCCAGAGCAAAATGCAAAAAGGCAGTAACTTCCAATGCATTTTGGAGATATTGCCTTTGCGTTGTTTTTGGGGTGGGGTAGTGAAGTTACTGCCTTTGGGTCAGGGCCTAATTCTTAGTGAATACTCGGCATTGGAGTTAAATGGTACATCAGGAAGGTGAAGCTTCAAGAGCCGATTCAAAAATGACCAAAAGGTGTCTCTGTGCCAAATGGGAGTTACTGCCTTTATGCATTGGACGGCTGCCGTGTCAAAATTGGTTCGGTAGTATTTGAAATATTCAAGATATCAAGTGTAGATAAACATCTGTCAATGCCTACACTAGGGGCAGGAAAGGCAAGTCAAACTTTTTCTTCGTATTTCGTCCTACGTATGTCGTCAGATCTGCGAAAAACCTTTGTATCGCACACCGTCATGAAGGTTTAAGAGAAAAACTGTTAGGAAATTCTCCGAGAATTAATAGTAAAATTGGGTAACCTTACAAATCATAATGAAGCAGACCGAAAATCAGAGTTACTTAGTGCCAAACACCAATAAAATTCAGTGTTCGTTTTATTCTGCTGCCGGTGTAACATTTTTCAGTGAGGCCCGTGTGCCAGTGTGACATTACAATAGATTGACGGAATAAGCGGCAACTTGACAATGAACGACACACAGAGAAACAGCGAGTCTGTTTCCCAGTGTGTTCCAAACAATGGGAGTCACACAGAAAAACGGCCACACTGAAAAACGTTACACCTGTTTTTAGTGAATCACTGAAAAATCGGAATAATTCATCCCGAATTCCGAATACTTTACAAGACCCGAATGATTTAGAAGAGTCCCGATTTAAATTGAAGAGCCCAGAATAAATATGAAGAGCTCCGAATAAATTAGAAGAGCCCGAATATAGGCCTAGGCCTAGTAGAAGAGCCTGAATAACGTAGAAGAGCGCCGAATGAAATAGACGAGTCCGAATGATTTAGAATGTTTGCATGCGGATCGCTGAATTTGCTTTCAGAATAGCAATAGGGAGGTTTCGCAAATCTGACGAAAAATGAAGTACGAAATACGAAATTCAACTTCATTTCCAGGACTTAATGTATTTCTGGAGATGGTTGGTACCACAAATACCGCCTGTTGCAAGAGAGTCCTTCAGCATATGACGTTAGACTGATAGAGTTACGGTGTAAATTTAACTTTGAAATTCAAGATGCACCGTAACTCTCTCGGTCTTACATGATATGCTGAAAGACGCAGTGGCAGCAGGGACATTTCTGGTACCAACCATCTCCTGAAATACATTAGGTCATGGAAGTGAAGACGAATTTAGTATTTCGTACTGCGTATTTTGCCGGGTCTGCTAAACCTCACTAATATCGTGTAGATTTAAGAGAAAATAGTGTTACAAAATTCGTCGAGAATTTACAGTAAAATGTGGTGAACCTGCCCGTTTACACATGCAACTTTTCATATGCAACTTCATGCAACTTGTTGCAAAAACCTGATGAGACCAAAAAGTTTCATAAAAGTTGCATGTGTAAATGGGCATGCAACTTGATCACGCTGGATGTTGCATCGATTTTTCTGTGTGTAAACCGTCCCAGGTAGTTTGCAACAAGTTGCAAGTTGCTGCAACTTGCAACTTGGTGCAACCTAGTGTAAACCGCCCTTTACAAATCATTACGAACACCGAAAATCATCTTACATAGTGCCCAACACCAATAAAATTTTCAGTTGGTCACTCTGGTGTACCGATTTTTAGTGAATCACTGCAAAATCGGTGTTGAGCACTAAATAACCCTGACTTTTGGCATGTTTGGGCCCATATTTTCAAACCTGTTTTATCCGAAACCAGTTATAACAAAAGATAAAACGCTGTTCCTACCGAAACGTTGTTTCAGCCAGCGTTTTACATGTTAATTTCTTGCCGCAGTGCCTGCCATAGCCTGCAAATGCTAGACTAAAATGCATTCTAGCGTTAAAACAGCCCATATTTCCGAAGTTTGTCCCTGTGACAAGACAAGCCAAACCGAAGTTAGACATGCCCCTACCTTGCTCTACCTAAAACGCTTTTTAAGGGAGATTTAAAAGCCGTTTTAGCGTTAAAACCCTTTGGAAAATATGAAAGTAAAAAAGTAAAAATGATGCATTTTCGTCGGCTAAAGCTAAAACAACTTCGAAAATATGATTTTTCCGAAAAACATTGTTTTGTCTTTTTAAAATGCATTTTATGTTAAAACAGCTTTGAAAATATGGACCTTAGTGTTTACTGTGGAAATATCTATAAATTGGAAATGGACGCAAAATGAAGCATGATGACAAAAACAAAAATTAAATATATATAGAAAAGATATACCTGTATAATTCTCCGGTCCTAAAGTCAGAATATCCTACTGAGATATTGCAGTATGAAAAGATAAATATGACCATAAAATCCTGGATTTTTCGTACATATCCTTCAGTCACTAGATTCGGACGCACGATCAGTTTTAAACTGATTGAATCGGTCGTGCGGCTTTGTATAAAACCCGAACAGTCTGGCATTTGACCAAATATGGCGCAAGACAGGCAAACCAAACGCATTGTGGTCCTTAACAACTTCCGGTGGAAGCGGCCTAGGAACTTACTACAAAACCAAACAATTATAGAAATTATTGAAATATTAATAATGTTTGTTGTGCGTGTTTAATATGTTAGTCACGTTAATGCCCGGGGCAAGTTTGATATCATTAGCTGTGGAGAACGAGCCGGAGTTCCGGTGTAGCAGTAAATAGTGTCCCCCTGTAAAAAGTGTCCACTTCTATTGTTGAATGACGGATTAAGCGGCATGGGTATAGAAACCAATTGTCAGAGATTAGAATGTAACAATAGGCTCTTTTGTTCCCCGGACAGTTTTTCCTAGGACATTCTTTCCCTTCACACCTGTGTAACATCTGTAAATGTTCCCCATTTTCCAGTGTTTCCTTCTTTGTAAAAGTTAAATGTTTTTGCTTATAGTCTGATATTAGCAACGGTAGAGGTGTCATCCGACTTTACACTTTAACCCCAGTCTATCCTGAAATACCTTTCAGTAGAACTCAGATAAGCTGCTCATTCAGCGCTACAGTGTGAGCATTTCCGACCGCTACCCATTTATACACCTGGGTGGAGAGAGGCCAGTGAGGCAAGGAGACTTGCCCAAAGTATCACGCCAAGTGGGATTCGAACCCGGGACCCTCTGACCGCTAGTCGGAGACCCAAACCACTACACCACCGGGGCTGTACTGGGAACGTAGTGACAATAGACAGGTACATGTAGAGGGACCGTGACTCTTCAATAGGGCAGTACAGTGAGGGGGACATTCACACACAGAAACGCTGATAGACGTTACACCGGTGTAAAAGGAATAGGAGTCCTAGCTATGTAAGTCAAGGTAAGTTACAATAGTCTGCTCTTGTCGGTTATATTCGAATGGTCATGGGGTGATATGAATAAGGACTAGCAAATGCTTTTACTTCAAATTTGTACAGCATTGCCAAGTGCATTTGCATTGCAAAATTGAAGTAAAAGTATTTGCTAGTCTTTATTCATATGACCCATTTTCGGCATAGCCAAATAACCTAAACCCTGCGTTGAGCAATAATAACGGGTTTAGTAAAAATTGTCCAGGAAACAAAAGAGCCTATCGTTACATGCTAATCTCGCTTCGTTCCGTCATTGAACAATAGAAGCGGACACTTTTTACAGGAGGACTTTTTTCACTGTTACACCTGGCCATTTTTTGACCGAGGGTCCGTTTGGACAGTGTTCAAGTATTTCCTCTGTTGCCAAATGTCCTATTTCTTGGAGAATTACTGGGCCTGTTGCCAAAAAAACATTCTGATCATACATGTACCATGGAGAAACGTTTAGACTCCCCGTGTATACGTTACGGTAAATGATAATTCGAGCTGCAATGAGGCAGGTCTCAGTTGGCAGTTTTGTCCCAACTGATTTTGAGAAAATGAAACTGGAAGGCCTCCGTATCATTCGCTTAATTTTAGTAATGTCACATTCCACAATACTACATGTGTAAAACACATTTTTTTGTGGTTTTTGGCAAAGCGCCTACCAGCACGCCGCAAAATAATTAAGAAAAAAAATTTAAAAATACTTTACCTTCGAAAAGCGATTAAAGGGAATGAGTTGTGGCATCAAAAATGACACTAAGAATAATTTCACGGCCCACGAAATTCACAATTTCAAAATTACAAATTTTACTGGATTACATATCATAGGATTGCACCAAGTCAAATTTCACAGAACTGTTTCCGGAGCGGCCGCCGCAATGCATTTACCAGTTGTTGTTACGAATAAAACGGGGCGTTGTTTTATTAGGGAGTTTTCGCAAAGCCCCCGAAACGCCAACGCGTACGTCTATCCTTTTGTTCGGTGCTCTCTTCGTGGCATCGAACAATGGGTTTGGCGTTCGCGTTGGCGTTTCGGGGGCTTTGCGAAAACTCCCTATTATTTTTGGTTTACTTTGGACAGACGCGAACAATCCACTTTAAGGGGAGTCCATGAACCTTTAACTAAATCTATATTCAGCATATCTTTAGTTCAATCATGAGGTGTACTAGTTGACTGACTAACCCAGTGCCCCACTCAAGACGGAATTCGGTCACTGGGTTAAATTCGGTAACGGTCTTTTGAGGTCAATGAATGGAGGAAGATTAACCCTTTGGCCAAAATATGCCAAACTATTCGAAAAGCCAGCACCGGGAGCCAGCAGCCCACCAGGCGATATTGGAAGTGATCTAATCTCCAGCGAGCAAAATCGCTGTTGACGCCAGGTGTGCGGTGAACAGCGATGCGTGGAATCTTCTCACCAGCGATGCTCGCCCAACCCAACCCAGTTGCAAAGCAAGTCGCAAAGCCAAATCAGATTGAAAAATCACAGGTGGCGGGGAATCCACCTGTGATTTTCAACGTGATTTTGCTTTGCGACTTGCTTTGCAACTGGGAGCTCGATCGCCGTTGTGGACTCGCTATAAAAATATACAGTCCACGTGATTTCCACCAATTGCGAAGATGTCATCAATTTTAGGTCGGCGTGCGGTATCAGTTCTTGCGGTCGTATTTAATGGCAGATAGCAGGTTGCAAAGCAAGTCGCGAAGTCGGAGGTGATCTCATAGATAATACGGAGGTTTAGAAATCAAACGATAAACGTAAACGTTAACGACAACGTTATTTTTGTACCGAAAATGCAAATGCAATATAAAATCTGCTAATGTATAGTATGAAAAATAACGTTGTCGTAAAGTTTACGTTTGTCGCTTGATTTCTAAACCTCCCTATTTGTAGTATGCTGCCAGTTTTTATTGCGGGTATTCGACCTTCTCCCACAGCATGGGTTTTTACTACGCTCCTCTTCATTCACTCTCACCATCATCCTGCCGTCGAAGGAGCTTTGGTCTCGCTCCTCTTCAAACAAAAAAGCCCTGCTATGAGAGGATGCACCGCTGTGCGAGTATATGAAGAGGAGCGGGACCCTATAAAAGCCCTGTATGGGACTTGGGAGAATGGTGTTCGTTTTCGCTTGACCGATAGAATTTTTCCGACCTGGATTTTGAACATGCATTTTTGAATAGGCCGATTTTCGAATCCCGGTATACTGTCGATAGGTCAATACTGACCAACATAGCAAACCTACATGTATGATATCTGAATATCTAGGACACTGGACCCAATTACACGATGCTGTATTTTACCAAAATGCTCACTCTGTCTCGACAAATAATCGCAATAAATTAGTCTGGCGGTGCTTTTTCGTTCAACCTTGGTACTTTTGGCATTTTTGACAACCTGCGCCAATCAATCTCAAATTCAATCGACAGTTTAAGAGTGAAGGCGAAAAAACTGCATTTTATTGGTCGCGAATTCCAATTATGCTAATTGACATCGGTCATAATTTTCCAATGATGAACTTGATATCGACGTGCCACGTGGCCTTATGTTACAATTCCATATTTTAGAATTACCGGTAGGCATTATCTTCTTCGGCCGACATTGACTTGAGTGTATATCAAGTTCGTTGCCATAGAAACCGACTGAATTGCAGTATAAGAATTGTTTTTCCTTAAAAAGGATACATGTACTCAGTTAAGGATAGTGAAATATGCCATGTTTCGAAACAAAATCATCACCATGAACAGATTGATAAATGGAAACATTCATTTTCTCATGAAATTTTCAAAATCCTTAGAAAATCCATGTGGTTGTCATGGAAACCACTTTTTGGTCACGATTACTTCGGAAATAAAAAAAATGAAGGTCATTTTCTGAAAATTCGGTATTTTTTACTCCAGAGGGGTGAATTTCAGCTGGTTCCTCGTCGGTACAACGAAATGTCATTTCTAGAGGTCTTTTCAGACTTGTGTTCCAGACTAGAAGCTATGTACCGACGTCATAATCCTTGCATAATCAGCTCATTCATGCATAATTAGCCATGGGTATGGAGGGAAACTTTACATTACAATATTAGAAAAGGTGTGAATTGCTAAAATTTTCATTCCTGATAAACATTTATGCAAAATTTTGGGAAAAGATCAGATGTGGTTTTATTCCCCAGTTTTTACCAGAATGTTGGAATGATTTAAAAGTTGTTCAAAACAAAATATTTTGCTTTTGGTCTCATTAACTTCAGTAATATACTCTAGTTTCGTTCTTCTAAGGTTACTTTACTGAACACCCATATGACCGCCTACCCTATTAAATATGCATGGCAAAATAAAGAGCTGTAACGCAAGACTCACTCATTGGTCAGTTATGTGAATAGAATTAATAAATTCTTTGTATGGTCTATATTGTGGCCTAGGCCTTAACAGCATGAATATCTGAAGTAACCTAGAAGAACGAAACTAGAGTATTTCTAATAAACCTTCCATCCAGTATGGCGGCATAAATTAAGGGCTAAACAGGAAGTGACATCACGTGCATATACTGGCACCAGGGAGTGAGTCGTCACACCGTTGAAAGTACATGTACGGTAGCCAGGCAATGGAAGAAGAAGTGCCAGTGGCTTTTTCCACCCAACACTGATCTTCTTGGCTCACGGCGGCTTCCCGCATCCCCCGTACGACGCACCTCATGCCACTCTACACCCCCGCCGATCGATGACTCATTGCTGCTGACCAGTCTCTTCCATGAATCCACTCTACGGTCACACTACCACGAATTCTATTTGCGGTTCCGGACATACCACAAAGATTAAAGGAAAAAGGCGGGGCGGACCTGCATCAAATCACGCTTGGAGAAGCTTTTCCGCCTTAAGTGTTCCGACTCCAATAAGGATGTAATACTTTTTATTCAATAAGCTGTAGGAGTTTAAAAACGCATACTAGTAAATTGTTTTTACTCCTTCTTTAAGCTTATTACAACTTGTAGTACAGGAATAGCCCGAATTAATTTCGACCACAACCGGGGTCTTCCTAGGCACTTTCTAGTAGAGATCCCAGATGATATCCTTGATAAAAACGATTTGATAGACGTTTGCAATTCGTAAAATGCCATAACTTTGTGGCAGAATAATTTTGACTCGTAATCGGAAGTGCGCATAAATCGCAAATATCATAGTCGTCATGGTCATGTCTCAAAGTCGTAACGACTAGGATTACGACTTCAATAATTCATTATTTATCCACACTTCCTATTTATAAAGCCAAATTTTTCTGCCTTCAATTTATGATGTTTGACGAATTGAAAACTTCTATCACATCGTTTTTATCAAGGATGTCCATAGCGGACTGCAATTCATTCTCGTAATTGAAGTCGGAGTCGGAGTCGGAAAGCTGCACATCCTCTTTAGTGCCTGAGGAAGACCCCGGTTGGGGGTCGAAAATTTGCAAAATTCGGAGAGACGATTTTATACCTATTTTATTTGATCAAAAGTGTTACATCTTTTATACAACATCCATATTTTTATAGGAACGTTATAAATTTATTTAAAACATATGCAGAGATCTGATTGATGCGCAGAGTCTACAATTTTATCACCTTAAAATTTACTAATAACACAACACACGCAATCTGGCAATCAGCCTTGTGAATATATAGGTCTATATTTTAATCCGGCATGTCCGGTGCCATGTCTGGTTGTCTAGTTATCACGGTCAGAGACAGAAGGCGATTTTGAGGATCGAGTTTTTTTTGCAAATTTATCGTATTTTGAATGTTTTCTAACCTTTGAAAAATTATTGTTTCAAGATCCCCTTTGCTGACCGTTTAAAGCTACGTTTAGCTAACACGCAGAATGCGGATTGCGGAACGCGGAAGCGGAAAATACAATGCATTTTCGCATACAACATGTCTCTTTTGCCGGGGATTCCGCGTCCCTATACCGCATTCCGGATGTCTGGTAAACGCAGCTTTAGGTGCCAGGAGTGCGGTAATGCGGTGACTTACGGGGAGCAAACAAGGTTAGTGAGGTTTCGCAAATCTGACGAAACACGAAGTACGAAATACGAAATTCAACTTTATTTCCAGGACCTAATGTATTTCTGGAGATGGTTGGTACCACAAATGTCCCTGCTGCCAGTGCGTCTTTTAGCATATCATGTAAGACCGAGAGAGTTATGGTGCATCTTGAATTCGTATCTACGAAGTGGAAACGAAAGATAAATTTCAAAGTTTAATATACACCGTAACTCTATCGGTCTAACGTCATACGCTAAAAGACGCTCTTGCAGCAGGCGATATTTTGGCACCAACCATCTCCTGAAATACATTACGTCATGGAAATGAAGTCCAATTTCGTATTTGTCGTAATTCGTTTTTCATCAAACGTGCGAAATCTCAGTATTATCACTGAATAGCCTACCTCAGCGGATGTTACTGGTCGGTCAATAGAGAGGTTTCGAAATAAAACGATAAACGTAAACTTTACGACAACGTCATTTTTCGTACTACACATTAACCAGATTTTATATTGCATTTTTGGTACAAAAATAACGTTGTCGTTAACGTTTACGTTTATCGTTTAATTTCGAAACCTTCCTAATGTCGGTGTAACCGTGACTTTTCTTGGCAGAGATATAACTCGGGGTCATTATCGGGTAACGAGGCAAGTTGGGGCAGATTTTAAGTCCATTGTTCAGGGGCGAATTTCCGCGTTCCAGAAATCACTTTGCACAACAGGTCGAGAAAGGTCACTCCCACACACCCTATGAATACCCCTGACCCCAGATCCTACGGTCATGTGCCCTTTTATCATCATTAAATATACCCCGTCACGCCCTCTGTCTGTTCTGTCATTGTCTCTATTATTCCTTCTGACCTGACCACGACCTGCTGGCCGCATACCTCCCCCTCATATAGTGGGAATCCCGTCACCCCCAACGATGGCTGCATTGTTGCAGCCGTCACCATGACAATAGGAGCTATCCTCAGCTAAATTCTCCGTCGGGTACCCCTATAAGGTCACGGCACTGACACGACTGTAAGTGAACTCAAGCCTCGGCCAGACAGCGGACGATGCCGAAGAAAGGTCGTATCACTAAGGGACCGTCTCAAAAATACCTTGAAGCCAAAGAAGTGTATTTTTTTCACTTCTGTCTTGACTCCTCCCCCCTCAGAAGTGAAATTTCGGCATCTAATTGGCTTCACTCATGGGTGGTACACTCTTAGAAAAAAGGTTCTAAAAGGGTTCTTTGCTGCCACTGTGGGAGAACCCTCTAAAAGGGTTCTATATAGAACCCTGTTCTCCTACAGTGGCAGCAAAGAACCCTTTTAGAACCTTTTTATGGTTTCCGATCTCAAGATCGGAAACCATATAGTGTTTGGTCGTGGTGTCTGTCTGTGTGTGTGTCTGTGTATCTGTGTGTCTGTCTGTCTGTTCAGTCTGTCACACCTCTAACTTTGTTCCTGCAAGAGCTACAGACCTGGAAATGTGACCTACCCCCAGGTTTCATGACCTGATCTACAAGATGGAATGAAAATTTCCAGTCTCCGATACCTGGTTCATGGTGAAATTGACATATCAAAAGTTGAGATTTTGTCTGTCACACTTTTGTTTCTTGAATAACTTGTCTCCGCCGCCAGGTAGAGCACTAGCAACAAGTTCCTTCCCTATGTTTATGGCCCTTGGCAAGATACTGGCATCAACAAATTTATTCTCCAGTGTCAGCATCATAATGATATTGATATATCAAATTTGATATTTTGACATATCGGGAGANAATTCCGGAAAGTTCCCAGAAACCTTGTAGAACGCGTACTGTCTGACCTAGCAGTAATTGTTTAAAAATATTTGTCCCAGTTTTGCGGAATGCCCGTAGCCTTTTGGGCATCCGTCAAAGGAAATTTAAAGTACAAGGCCATTACGTTCCGGAAGCCATCAAATATGAATACACCCAACGACGGACCGACGGACGGATATTTTATGAGGATCTGAAAAAATTTCTCCGACATGCATTGTTCGGTTTTTTTCGAGTGCTGTATCTTAAAGCGGACAATTCGCGCCGAGTCAAAGATTCCACAGAACTGTTTCCGGAGCGGCCGCCACAATGCATTTACCAGTTGTTGTTACGAATAAAATGGGTTGTTTTATTATTTTTGGTTTACTTTGGACAGACGCGAACAATCCGCTTTAATGCAGCTCGGCCGATGCAGTGGATTCTGACGGTTGCACGTGCTCAGCTAAATTTCAAAAGAATTTCAAATATTTTTTATAGTGGTTTTTATAGTCTATTTAGTAATCGTTGACGATAGGTAGGTCTAATGCATGAAGATGAAGGCGTACACACCAGCAAATTAGGAAGGTTTAGAAATCAAACGATAAACGTCGTTAACTTTAGGGCAACCTTAATGTTTCATACCAAACATTTAACCAGATTTTATACATGTATTGCATTTTCGGTACAAAAATAACGTTGTCGTTAACGTTTACGTTTACCGTTTGATTTCTAAACCTCCCTACTGTAGTTTTTAGTACACCACTAGTATTGGTTTTTGTATTGTGCTGTATGTTGCTGGGACATGTTGTAATATTTTAATATTTCATTATTCATTAAGCCTACTTATTTTATTATTTTATTAAAATAAACGAATAAAATAAAGCCGGATTTGTATGGCACCACCTATATACACCAAAATCGCAGTTGTAAGTTCACAGAGACCTGTGGGGCCTGTTTCATAAAGTACCTTACCATGAAAAATGCACTGAAGTTAATGATACCATTAGCGTAACGTCACTTTATGAAATAGGTCCCTGGTTTTGCCACTGGGATCTAGCTCCTCCAACATTATCATATCAAAAGCGTCAGTCAATGTCAGTGTCAGGACTTTGATTCGAAGATATCAACAGTCTGCTGTGTGGTCAGCAATGCCGACCATTACCAACAGGAGAAGCTGGACCCCGGCAATGCCAGACATCTGAGATTTTGGTGTACATGTACATTGTATATACATGTACATATTTTACATTGTACATTGAAAAATAACAGACAATTGTCTGTTCAATTTATCATTCAATGATAAAAAGTAGACTTATTACGCCAAAAAGGAGAAACAGTCATAAATTGTACCAAATTGATGAATATTGTGAAATGAGGACTCGTAGTTATAGGTCGCTGTTTTATTAACATGATTATCATCGTTATTTACATGTAAGTACATGTACATGTACTGCATTTGTCATGATTTTTGTTAGTTACGGTACATGTAATTAACCACTGACTTTTCATAATCTTGAGAGTTTTAAAGTTTGTTTTGAAACAAGTCTGCTGATGCTAAAACAGCACATAGACAGTGATGTATTGGGAGATTTTGTAAAATGTAACTTAAAATCCCATGCTGACAACATGAGGCCTTGATGCATTGGTACGATGGCCCATAGAGCTCATTGATGAAAAATATTTACATTGCATTTTTTTTTCAATTCGATAATTTTTTCTTGGGGGTTTGTAAAATTTTTGGAAGTTCCCACCGCGGTGAGAATATTACCACCGCGGTACAACTTTAGCTAAAGTTGAACCCAAAGGAGTTCTTTCATCCTTTATTTGGAATAAAGTTCAACTTTGTGTGTATATAAAAAAACAAAACAACAACAAAAAAGGGAGCAAAAAAGGTGTGACAGGAATTAACGTCCTAAAAATGCAAATCCGCCAAACAATAGCCCGCTATTGTAAGGTTATATTCGAATGGTAATGGTCTCCATAGCCATATATTCTAATCCCTCGCTCAACAATAAAACCGGACTTTGATTCCCGTCACACCGGGCTAGATCACCCTTTGCATTTCATCATCGATGTCCATCAGTGCATAAAAATGATAAAGGGTGCCGCGGTATTTTTTATTTGTTGATGATCCAGAGCCAATCATGTTGATATTTATAATCTGGTTGATTAAAAAAATCAGTTTTCACATGGACCATTCTGTAACGGCATAACTTACATGTACTTATAGAATACGTACTACTACATCAATGACTTACTAGAATAGTACATTGTTCCTCGTACTACAGTATTGATTGGCACGGATTTTTTCTGTACGTATGGATAATGACTGTAGTTATTCCGTTGAGTGCACGTTGGTGGATGAAGAGTGTATAATTATCACCAGAAATCCCTATTAATTACTGATAAGATCTATTTGTCTTGCCAAGATACAGAAAAGCACAAAATTGACACACAAAATGATAATAAGCAAGAAGTCAATCTCCAGAATTCACGAATTTTCGACCCCAACCGGGGTCTTTTTCAAGTGGAACTTTACAATCTGAAACTCTAGAAAAGACTGTCTAGAGTTTCAGATTGTAAAGTTCCACTTGAAAAAGACCCCGGTTGG
>NMRB01004256.1:3158-41495 GCA_002633025.1 Notospermus geniculatus
GCGGAAGCTTTCAGGAGCGTTTGCAGAAGTGTTACAGAAAGGCGGGATGTCCTGACGATGTCCGCACGACAATGCAGACAAGTTGCCGAAGGTGTCGGGAAGTTCATTTCCGCGTCGAAATTTTGGTCTCGATCAAAATTTGGATGCGGAAATTTCGCCCTCTCCCGAACGTGCGGAAATGCCGGGAACTGCTTAGGAATGATAAAGACAGTGAACGGAATATTTCAAGAATATGCGGAGAGGTTGCGGAATGAACGCGGAATTGCTAAATTTGCGTTCCGCGTCTTGTCCGCGCCCTAGTGGACGCTAGGTTTTATGGGTAAAAAAATGTGCTGTATTGCAGGGCCTTAGCTAGCTTTTCTTCACTAGGGGGGCATTTTAAGCAGATGCGCTCAACGGACGTGGGGTTTTCCTTCGAGCACTGGTGGGGCCGGTTTTGCGGGGGGTCTGGGGGTCCTCCCCCAGAAAAATTGTGAAGATTAGAAGCTCTGAGATGCGATTTGAAGTCAATTTCCTGTGCTCTGAGACACGAACAATAATGATCTTTTATCCCATTTGATTTTGCTGAAAAAATTTTTTTTTAAACAATTGGGCTGGGGGAGCATTTGCCCCCCCCCCGTCCCTATGCTAGCTACGGCCCTGCATTGTAACTGTAATTTGATTTAGTGACGACTGTCTTTTGACCTGGTGGTAACGAAACATACTTACAAAAGACGCTAAGTGTAAGAATATCACTCTTTACGCTGGCCAAAACGCTATTCTTCGCAATGCATTGATACGTTGTTTTGTCGTCCTGTGGCTTTAGTTTCAATGTCAGAGTCTTTCCCGTGTCCGACAACTTGGCGGTACCTTTAAACCACTCGTATCCTGTGATGGTACCGCCGGTGGTGCATGTCAGTGTGACACCTGTTCCTTCATAGTAAGGACCGCTTGGTGCTGCACTGATCGCAAGTGTTGGCTTGTCGGGGGCTGGAATTTCAAAGTCAGTGAAGTTGTACACGGAACAAATCTAAAAGCTCGCTGAATTCGAATCGGCCGGCCAAAGGCAAAAGGGAGAACCTCCACTTGGGATCGATGGGGTGATGACCGACTGTCATGAAGGGTACACATTGCTTCCGTGAAGAAAAAAGGGCTACTTAGGAAAATACTTTGGAAAAAAGTGAAACTACCTTTAGTAGTCAGTTTTACAGCATCAGATGCTTGCGACTCTCCATTTGCACCAACAGCTTTGCACGTGTACTCAGCGTTGTGGTCGCCAGTTGCAGCTGTAATCTCGAACTTCCCAGTGGTAACTCCACTTTTAACTACGGTAGTTCCCTTCAGAAGTGTGTAGGACTGGGGATTGGTCGTGTCTGCTGCATTTTTAGTGCAGGTGAACGTGACCTTTGTTCCGGTAGCGACTGTGGTCTTATCGGCTGTTAATGTTGGTTGGCCGGGAACTGAAAATATATAAGAGCATTTGTGTGATGAACTTTTACGAAGAGTAATTTTTCTACCTGGGATCGACTAGAAAAATGTCAGAGTTGGCTTAATGCATTTCAGACCATGGTTGGCAACACAAATTTCGCCTGCTGCAAGTGTGTCTTTTCGCGCAAAACGTTTGAACGATAGAGTTATGGTGTAGGCGTATATTACTATGATATATTTCTTTCGTTTCAACTTCGTAGGGGCCTAGAGAAAGGATGCCTCATTTCTGTGCAGAGAGTAGACAAGCTCGTCAATAGAGGTCTCTGCCCATGAATAATCATACCTATGGTTAGTTTTTGTGCCACAGATGCTTGCGACTCTCCAATTATTACATTATCAGTTATAACAGGCCTAGAGAAAGGATTGCCTCATTCCTGTGCAGAGAGTGGACAGGCTCGTCAATAGAGGTCTCTTCCCATAAATAAACTTGCCTATGGTTAGTTTTTGTGCCTCAGATGCTTGCGACTCTCCATTTGCACTAACAGCTTTGCACGTGTACTCAGCGTTGTGGTCGCCAGTAGCAGCTGTAATCTGGAACTTCCCAGTGGTAACTCCACTTTTAACTACGGTAGTTCCCTTCAGAAGTGTGTAGGACTGGAAATTGGTCGTGTCTGCTGCATTTTTAGCGCAGGTGAATGTGACCTTTGTTCCGGTAGCGACTGTGGTCTTATCGGCTGTTAAAGTTGGTTGGCCGGGAACTGAAAATTTATGAGAGGATTTGTGTAGTGATGAACTTTAACGAAGAGTAGTTTTTCTACCTGCGATCGACTAGAAAAATGTCAGAGTTGGCGTAATGCATTTGAAGAGATGGTTGGTACCACAATTTTTGCCTGCTGCAATTGTGTCTTTTAGCGCAAAACATTTGAACGATAGAGTTATGGTGTAGGCCTATATTACTAGGATATTTTTCTTTCGTTTCAACTTCGTAGGGGCCTAGAGAAAGGATTGCCTCATTCCTGTGCAGAGAGTGGACGCGCTCGTCAATAGAGGGTCTACCCATAAATAAACATACCTATGGTTAGTTTTTGTGCCACAGATGCTTGGGACTCTCCATTTGCACTAATAGCTTTGCACGTGTACGCAGCGTTGTGGTCGCCAGTAGCAGCTGTAATCTCGAACTTCCCGGGGGTAACTCCACTTTTAACTACGGTAGTTCCCTTCAGAAGTGTGTAGGACTGGGGATTGGTCGTGTCTGCTGCATTTTTAGCGCAGGTGAACGTGACTTTTGTTCCGGTAGTGACAGTGGTCTTATCGGCTGTTAAAGTTGGTTGGCCGGGAACTGAAAATTTATGAGATAATTTGTGTGGCGAACTTTTACGAAGAGTAATTTTTCTACCTGCGGTCGACTAGAAAAATGTCAGAGTTGGCGTAATGCATTTAAAGAGATGGTTGATACCACAAATTTCGCCTGCTGCAAGTGTGTCTTTTAGCGCAAAACGTTTGAACGATAGAGTTATGGTGTAGGCCTATATTACTATGATATTTTTGTTTCGTTTCAACTTCGTAGGGGCCTAGAGAAAGGATTGCCTCATTCCTGTGCAGAGTGTGGACAGGCTCGTCAATAGACGTCTCTTCCCATGAAAAAAACTTGCCTATGGTTAGTTTTTGTGCCACAGATGCTTGCGACTCTCCAGTTGCACTAACAGCTTTGCACGTGTACTCAGCGTTCTGGTCGCCAGTTGCAGCGGTAATCTCGAACTTCCCAGTGGTAACTCCACTTTTAACAATGGTAGTTCCCTTCAGAAGTGTGTAGGACTGGGGATTGGTCGTGTCTGCTGCATTTTTAGCACAGGTGAACGTGACCTTTGTTCCGGTAGCGACTGTGGTCTTATCGGCTGTTAAAGTTGGTTGGCCGGGAACTGAAAATTTATGACAGCATTTGTGTGACGAACTTTTACGAAGAGTAATTTTTCTACCTACGATCGACTAGAAAAATGTCAAGAGTTGGCGTAATGCATTTCAAGAGATGGTTGGTACCACAAATTTCGCCTGCTGCAAGTGTGTCTTTTAGCGCAAAACGTTTGAACGATAGAGTTATGGTGTAGGCCTATATTACTATGATATTTTTCTTTCGTTTCAACTTCGTAGGGGCCTAGAGAAAGGATGCCTCATTTCTGTGCAGAGAGTAGACAAGCTCGTCAATAGAGGTCTCTGCCCATGAATAATCATACCTATGGTTAGTTTTTGTGCCACAGATGCTTGCGACTCTCCAATTGCACTAACAGCTTTGCACGTGTACTCAGCATTGTGGTCGCCAGTTGCAGCTGTAATCTCGAACTTCCCAGTGGTAACTCCACTTTTAACTACGGTAGTTCCCTTCAGAAGTTTGTAGGACTGGGGATTGGTCGTGTCTGCTGCATTTTTAGCGCAGGTGAATGTGACCTTTGTTCCGGTAGCGACCGTGGTTTGAACGATAGAGTTATGGTGTAGGGCATATTACTATGATATTTTTCTTTCGTTTCAACTTCGTAGGGGCCTAGAGAAAAGAATGCCTCATTCCTCTGCAGAGAGTGGACAGGCTCGTCAATAGAGGTCTCTTCCCATAAATAAACTTGCCTATGGTTAGTTTTTGTGCCACTGATGCTTGCGACTCTCCATTTGCACTAACAGCTTTGCACTTGTACTCAGCGTTGTGGTCGCCAGTTGCAGCTGTAATCTCGAAGTTCCCAGTGGTAACTCCACTTTTAACCACGGTAGTTCCCTTCAGAAGTGTGTAGGACTGGGGATTGGTCGTGTCTGCTGCATTTTTAGCGCAGGTGAACGTGACCTTTGTTCCGGTAGCGACTGTGGTCTTATCGGCTGTTAATGTTGGTTGGCCGGGAACTGAAAATATATAAGAGCATTTGTGTGATGAACTTTTACGAAGAGTAATTTTCCCACCTGCAATCGACTAGAAAATTTTAGAGTTGGCTTAATGCATTTCAGACAATGGTTGGCACCACAAATTTCGCCTGCTGCAAGTGTGTCTTTTCGCGCAAAACGTTTGAACGATAGAGTTATGGTGTAGGGTATATTACTATGATATTTTTCTTTCGTTTCAACTTCGTAGGGGCCTAGAGAAAGGATTGCCTCATTCCTGTGCAGAGAGTGGACTGGCTCGTCAATAGAGGTCTCTTCCCATAAATAAACTTGCCTATGGTTAGTTTTTGTGCCACAGATGCTTGCGACAGTCCATTTGCGCTAACAGCTTTGCACTTGTACTCAGCGTTGTGGTCGCCAGTTGCAGCTGCAATCACGAACTTCCCAGTGGTAACTCCACTTTTAACTACGGTAGTTCCCTTCAGAAGTGTGTAGGACTGGGGATTGGTCGTGTCTGCTGCATTTTTAGCGCAGGTAAACGTGACCTTTGTTCCGCTAGCAACTGTGGTCTTATCGGCTGTTAAAGTTGGTTGGCCGGGAACTGAAAATATATCAGAGCATTTCTGTGACGAACTTTTACGAAGAGTAATTTTTCTACCTGTGATCGACTAGAAAAATGTCAGAGTTGGCGTAATGCATTTCAAGAGATGGTTGGTAGCACAATTTTTGCCTGCTGCAAGTGTGTCTTTTAGCGCAAAACGTTTGAACGATAGAGTTATGGTGTAGGCCTACATGTATATTACTATGATATTTTTCTTTCGTTTCAACTTCGTACGGGCCTAGAGAAAGGATTGCTCATTCCTGTGCAGAGAGTGGACAGGCACGTCAATAGAGGTCTCTTCCCATGAATAAACGTACCTATGGTTAGTTTTTGTGCCACAGACGCTTGCGACTCTCCATTTGCACTAACAGCTTTGCACGTGTACTCAGCGTTGTGGTCGCCAGTTGCAGCTGTAATCTCGAACTTCCCAGTGGTAACTCCACTTTTAACTACGGTAGTTCCCTTCAGAAGTGTGTAAGACTGGGGATTGGTCGTGTCTGCTGCATTTTTAGTGCAGGTGAACGTGACCTTTGTTCCGGTAGCGACTGTGGTCTTATCGGCTGTTAAAGTTGGTTGGCCGGGAACTGAAAATTTATGAGAGGATTTGTGTAGTGATGAACTTTAACGAAGAGTAAATTTTCTACCGGCGATCGACTAGAAAAATGTCAGAGTTGGCGTAATGCATTTGAAGAGATGGTTGGTACCACAATTTTTGCCTGCTGCAATTGTGTCTTTTAGCGCAAAACGTTTGAACGATAGAGTTATGGTGTAGGCCAATATTACTATGATATTTTTCTTTCGTTTCAACTTCGTAGGGGCCTAGAGAAAGGATTGCCTCATTCCTGTGCAGAGAGTGGACGCGCTCGTCAATAGGGGTCTCTACCCATAAATAAACATACCTATGGTTAGTTTTTGTGCCACAGATACTTGCGACTCTCCATTTGCACTAATAGCTTTGCACGTGTACGCAGCGTTGTGGTCGCCAGTAGCAGCTGTAATCTCGAACTTCCCAGGGGTAACTCCACTTTTAACTACGGTAGTTCCCTTCAGAAGTGTGTAGGACTGGGGATTGGTCGTGTCTGCTGCATTTTTAGCGCAGGTGAACGTGACTTTTGTTCCGGTAGTGACAGTGGTCTTATCGGCTGTTAAAGTTGGTTGGCCGGGAACTGAAAATATATCAGAGCATTTCTGTGACGAACTTTTACGAAGAGTAATTTTTCTACCTGTGATCGACTAGAAAAATGTCAGAGTTGGCGTAATGCATTTCAAGAGATGGTTGATACCACAAATTTCGCCTGCTGCAGTGTGTCTTTCAGAGCAAAACGTTTGAACGATAGAGTTATGGTGTAGGCCTATATTACTATGATATTTTTCTTTCGTTTCAACTTCGTAGGGGCCTAGAGAAAGGATTGCCTCATTCCTGTGCAGAGAGTGGACGCGCTCGTCAATAGAGGTCTCTACCCATAAATAATCATACCTATTGTTAGTTTTTGTGCCACAGATGCTTGCGACTCTCCATTTGCACTAACAGCTTTGCACGTGTACTCAGCGTTCTGGTCGTCAGTTTCAGCTGTAATCTCGAACTTCCCAGTGGTAACTCCACTTTTAACTACGGTAGTTCCCTTCAGAAGTGTGTAGGACTGGGGATTGGTCGTGTCTGCTGCATTTTTAGCACAGGTGAACGTGACCTTTGTTCCGGTAGCGACTGTTGTCTTATCGGCTGTTAAAGTTGGTTGGCCGGGAACTGAAAATATATCAGAGCATTTCTGTGACGAACTTTTACGAAGAGTAATTTTTCTACCTGTGATCGACTAGAAATATGTCAGAGTTGGCGTAATGCATTTCAAGAGATGGTTGGTAGCACAATTTTTGCCTGCTGCAAGTGTGTCTTTTAGCGCAAAACGTTTGAACGATAGAGTTATGGTGTAGGCCTATATTACTACATGTATGATATTTTTCTTTCGTTTCAACTTTGTAGGGGCCTAGAGAAAGGATTGCCTCATTCCTGTGCAGAGAGTGGACAGGCTCGTCAATAGAGGTCTCTACCCATAAATAAACATACCTATGGTTAGTTTTTGTGCCACAGATGCTTGCGACTCTCCATTTGCACTAACAGCTTTGCACGTGTACTCAGCGTTGTGGTCGCCTGTAGCAGCTGTAATCTCGAACTTCCCAGTGGTAACTCCACTTTTAACTACGGTAGTTCCCTTCAGAAGTGTGTAGGACTGGAAATTGCTCGTGTCTGCTGCATTTTTAGCGCAGGTGAATGTGACCTTTGTTCCGGTAGCGACTGTGGTCTTATCGGCTGTTAAAGTTGGTTGGCCGGGAACTGAAAATTTATGAGAGGATTTGTGTAGTGATGAACTTTAACGAAGAGTAAATTTTCTACCGGCGATCGACTAGAAAAATGTCAGAGTTGGCGTAATGCATTTGAAGAGATGGTTGGTACCACAATTTTTGCCTGCTGCAATTGTGTCTTTTAGCGCAAAACGTCTGAACGATAGAGTTATGGTGTAGGCCAATATTACTATGATATTTTTCTTTCGTTTCAACTTCGTAGGGGCCTAGAGAAAGGATTGCCTCATTCCTGTGCAGAGAGTGGACCCGCTCGTCAATAGAGGTCTCTACCCATAAATAAACATACCTATGGTTAGTTTTTGTGCCACAGATACTTGCGACTCTCCATTTGCACTAATAGCTTTGCACGTGTACGCAGCGTTGTGGTCGCCAGTAGCAGCTGTAATCTCGAACTTCCCAGTGATAACTCCACTTTTAACAACGGTAGTTCCCTTCAGAAGTGTGTAGGACTGGGGATTGGTCGTGTCTGCTACATTTTTAGCGCAGGTGAACGTGACCTTTGTTCCGGTAGCGACTGTGGTCTTATCGGCTGTTAAAGTTGGTTGGCCGGGAACTGAAAATATATCAGAGCATTTCTGTGACGAACTTTTACGAAGAGTAATTTTTCTACCTGTGATCGACTAGAAAAATGTCAGAGTTGGCGTAATGCATTTCAAGAGATGGTTGGTAGCACAAGTTTTGCCTGCTGCAAGTGTGTCTTTTAGCGCAAAACGTTTGAACGATAGAGTTATGGTGTAGGCCTATGTTACTATGATATTTTTCTTTCGTTTCAACTTCGTAGGGGCCTAGAGAAAGGATTGCTCATTTCTGTGCAGAGAGTGGACAGGCACGTCAATAGAGGTCTCTTCCCATAAATAAACATACCTATGGTTAGTTTTTGTGCCACAGATGCTTGCGACTCTCCATTTGCACTAACAGCTTTGCACGTGTACTCAGCGTTGTGGTCGCCAGTTGCAGCTGTAATCTCGAACTTCCCAGTGGTAACTCCACTTTTAACTACGGTAGTTCCCTTCAGAAGTGTGTAGGACTGGAAATTGGTCGAGTCTGCTGCATTTTTAGCGCAGGTGAATGTGACCTTTGTTCCGGTAGCGACTGTGGTCTTATCGGCTGTTAAAGTTGGTTGGCCGGGAACTGAAAATTTATGAGAGGATTTGTGTAGTGATGAACTTTAACGAAGAGTAATTTTTCTACCTGCGATCGACTAGAAAAATGTCAGAGTTGGCGTAATGCATTTGAAGAGATGGTTGGTACCACAATTTTTGCCTGCTGCAATTGTGTCTTTTAGCGCAAAACGTTTGAACGATGGAGTTATGGTGTAGGCCTATATTACTATGATATTTTTCTTTCGTTTCAACTTCGTAGGGGCCTAGAGAAAGGATTGCCTCATTCCTGTGCAGAGAGTGGACGCGCTCGTCAATAGAGGTCTCTAACCCATAAATAAACATACCTATGGTTAGTTTTTGTGCCACAGATGCTTGGGACTCTCCATTTGCACTAATAGCTTTGCACGTGTACGCAGCGTTGTGGTCGCCAGTAGCAGCTGTAATCTCGAACTTCCCAGGGGTAACTCCACTTTTAACTACGGTAGTTCCCTTCAGAAGTGTGTAGGACTGGGGATTGGTCGTGTCCGCTGCATTTTTAGCGCAGGTGAACGTGACTTTTGTTCCGGTAGTGACAGTGGTCTTATCGGCTGTTAAAGTTGGTTGGCCGGGAACTAAAAATATATCAGAGCATTTCTGTGACGAACTTTTACGAAGAGTAATTTTTCTACCTGTGATCGACTAGAAAAATGTCAGAGTTGCGTAATGCATTTCAAGAGATGGTTGATACCACATATTTCGCCTGCTGCAGTGTGTCTTTTAGCGCAAAACGTTTGAACGATAGAGTTATGGTGTAGGCCTATATTACTATGATATTTTTCTTTCGCTTCAACTTCGTAGGGGCCTAGAGAAAGGATTGCCTCATTCCTGTGCAGAGAGTGGACGCGCTCGTCAATAGAGGTCTCTACCCATAAATAAACATACCTGTGGTTAGTTTTTGTGCCACAGATGCTTGCGACTCTCCATTTGCACTAACAGCTTTGCACGTGTACTCAGCGTTCTGGTCGTCAGTTGCAGCTGTAATCTCGAACTTCCCAGTGGTAACTCCACTTTTAACTACGGTAGTTCCCTTTAGAAGTGTGTAGGACTGGGGATTGGTCGTGTCTGCTGCATTTTTAGCACAGGTGAACGTGACCTTTGTTCCGGTAGCGACTGTGGTCTTATCGGCTGTTAAAGTTGGTTGGCCGGGAACTGAAAATATATCAGAGCATTTATCAAGAGATGGTTGGTAGCACAATTTTTGCCTGCTGCAAGTGTGTCTTTTAGCGCAAAACGTTTGAACGATAGAGTTATGGTGTAGGCCTATATTACTACATGTATGATATTTTTCTTTCGTTTCAACTTCGTAGGGGCCTAGAGAAAGGATTGCCTCATTCCTGTGCAGAGAGTGGACAGGCTCGTCAATAGAGGTCTCTACCCATAAATAAACATACCTATGGTTAGTTTTTGTGCCACAGATGCTTGCGACTCTCCATTTGCACTAACAGCTTTGCACGTGTACTCAGCGTTGTGGTCGCCAGTAGCAGCTGTAATCTCGAACTTCCCAGTGGTAACTCCACTTTTAACTACGGTAGTTCCCTTCAGAAGTGTGTAGGACTGGAAATTGGTCGTGTCTGCCGCATTTTTAGCGCAGGTGAATGTGACCTTTGTTCCGGTAGCGACTGTGGTCTTATCGGCTGTTAAAGTTGGTTGGCCGGGAACTGAAAATTTATGAGAGGATTTGTGTAGTGATGAACTTTAACGAAGAGTAATTTTTCTACCGGCGATCGACTAGAAAAATGTCAGAGTTGGCGTAATGCATTTGAAGAGATGGTTGGTACCACAATTTTTGCCTGCTGCAATTGTGTCTTTTAGCGCAAAACGTTTGAACGATAGAGTTATGGTGTAGGGTATATTACTATGATATTTTTCTTTCGTTTCAACTTCGTAGGGGCCTAGAGAAAGGATTGCCTCATTCCTGTGCAGAGAGTGGACAGTCTCGTCAATAGAGGTCTCTTCCCATAGATAAACTTGCCTATGGTTAGTTTTTGTGCCACAGATGCTTGCGACTCTCCATTTGCACTAACAGCTTTGCACTTGTACTCAGCGTTGTGGTCGCCAGTTGCAGCTGTAATCTCGAACTTCCCAGTGGTAACTCCACTTTTAACTACGGTAGTTCCCTTCAGAAGTGTGTAGGACTGGGGATTGGTCGTATCTGCTGCATTTTTAGCGCAGGTAAACGTGACCTTTGTTCCGGTAGCGACTGTGGTCTTATCGGCTGTTAATGTTGGTTGGCCGGGAACTGAAAATATATAAGAGCGTTTGTGTGATGAACTTTTACGAAGAGTAATTTTTCTACCTGCGATCGACTAGAAAAATGTCAGAGTTGGCGTAATGCATTTCAGATGGTTGGCACCACAAATTTCGGCGCCTGGTGGAAGAGTGTCTTTTCGCGAAAAGCGTTTGAACGATAGAGTCATGGTGCAGGCATTATGATATTTTTCTTTCGTTTCAACTTCGTACGGTCCTAGAGAAAGGATTGCCTCATTCCTGTGCCGAGAGTGGACAGGCTCGTCAATAGAGGTCTCTTCCCATAAATAAACTTGCCTATGGTTAGTTTTTGTGCCACAGATGCTTGGGACTCTCCATTTGCACTAATAGCTTTGCAGGTGTACGCAGCGTTGTGGTCGACAGTTGCAGCTGTAATCTCGAACTTCCCAGTGGTAACTCCACTTTTAACAACGGTAGTTCCCTTCAGAAGTGTGTAGGACTGGGGATTGGTCGTGGCTGCTGCATTTTTAGCGCAGGTGAACGTGACCTTTGTTCCGGTAGCGACTGTTGTCTTATCGGCTGTTAAAGTTGGTTGGCCGGGAACTGAAAATATATCAGAGCATTTCTGTGACGAACTTTTACGAAGAGTAATTTTTCTACCTGTGATCGACTAGAAAAATGTCAGAGTTGGCGTAATGCATTTCAAGAGATGGTTGGTAGCACAATTTTTGCCTGCTGCAAGTGTGTCTTTTAGCGCAAAACGTTTGAACGATAGAGTTATGGTGTAGGCCTATGTTACTATGATATTTTTCTTTCGTTTCAACTTCGTAGGGGCCTAGAGAAAGGATTGCCTCATTCCTGTGGAGAGAGTGGACAGGCTCGTCAATAGAGGTCTCTTCCCATAAATAAACGTGCCTATTGTTAGTTTTTGTGCCACAGATGCTTGCGACTCTCCATTTGCACTAACAGCTTTGCACTTGTACTCAGCGTTGTGGTCGCCAGTTGCAGCTATAATCTCGAACTTCCCAGTGCTAACTCCACTTTTAACTACGGTAGTTCCCTTCAGAAGTTTGTAGGACTGGGGATTGGTCGTGTCTGCTGCATTTTTAGCACAGGTGAACGTGACCTTTGTTCCGGTAGCGACTGTGGTCTTGTCGGCTGTTAAAGTTGGTTGGCCGGGAACTGAAAATATATGAGAGCATTTGTGTGACGAACTTTTACGAGGAGTAATTTTTCTACATGCGATCGACTAGAAAAATGTCAGAGTTGGCGTAACGCATTTGAAGAGATGGTTGGTACCACAAAATTCGCCTCCTGCAAGTGCGTCTTTTAGCGCAAAACGTTTGAACGATAGAGTTATGGTGTAGGCCTATATTACTATGATATTTTTCTTTCGTTTCAACTTCGTAGGGGCCTAGAGAAAGGATTGCCTCATTCCTGTGCAGAGAGTGGACAGGCTCGTCAATAGAGTTCTCTGCCCATAAATAATCATACCTATAGTTAGTTTTTGTGCCACAGATGCATGCGACTCTCCATTTGCACTAACAGCTTTGCACTTGTACTCAGCGTTGTGGTCGCCAGTTGCAGCTATAATCTCGAACTTCCCAGTGGTAACTCCACTTTTAACTACGGTAGTTCCCTTCAGAAGTGTGTAGGACTGGGGATTGGTCGTGTCTGCTGCATTTTTAGCGCAGGTGAACGTGACCTTTGTTCCGGTAGCGACTGTGGTCTTATCGGCTGTTAATGTTGGTTGGCCAGGAACTGAAAATATATAAGAGCATTTGTGTGATTAACTTTTACGAAGAGTAATTTTTCCACCTGCAATCGACTAGAAAAATGTCAGAGTTGGCTTAATGCATTTCAGACAATGGTTTGGCACCACAAATTTCGGCGCCTGCTGGAAGAGTGTCTCTTCGCGCAAAGCGTTTGAACGATAGAGTTATGGTGTAGGGTATATTACTATGATATTTTTCTTTTGTTTCAACTTCGTAGGGGCCTAGAGAAAGGATTGCCTCATTCCTCTGCAGAGAGTGGACAGGCTCGTCAATAGTGGCTCTTCCCATAAATAAACTTGCCTATGGTTAGTTTTTGTGCCACAGATGCTTGCGACTCTCCATTTGCACTAACAGCTTTGCACGTGTACTCAGCGTTGTGGTCGCCAGTTGCAGCTGTAATCTCGAACTTCCCAGTGGTAACTCCACTTTTAACTACGGTAGTTCCCTTCAGAAGTGTGTAGGACTGGAAATTGGTCGTGTCTGCTGCATTTTTAGCGCAGGTGAATGTGACCTTTGTTCCGGTAGCGACTGTGGTCTTATCGGCTGTTAAAGTTGGTTGGCCGGGAACTGAAAATATATAAGAGCATTTGTGTGATGAACTTTTACGAAGAGTAATTTTTCTACCTGCGATCGAGAGGTCGCCAGTTGCAGCTGTAATCTCGAACTTCCCAGTGGTAACTCCACTTTTAACTACGGTAGTTCTCTTCAGAAGTGTGTAGGACTGGGGATTGGTCGTATCTGCTGCATTTTTAGCGCAGGTAAACGTGACCTTTGTTCCGGTAGCGACTGTGGTCTTATCGGCTGTTAATGTTGGTTGGCCGGGAACTGAAAATATATAAGAGCATTTGTGTGATGAACTTTTACGAAGAGTAATTTTTCTACCTGCAATCGACTAGAAAAATGTCAGAGTTGGCGTAATGCATTTCAGATGGTTGGCACCACAAATTTCGGCGCCTGGTGGAAGAGTGTCTTTTCGCGCAAAGCGTTTGAACGATAGAGTCATGGTGCAGGCATTATGATATTTTTCTTTCGTTTCAACTTCGTAGGGTCCTAGAGAAAGGATTGCCTCATTCCTGTGCAGAGAGTGGACAGGCTCGTCAATAGAGGTCTCTTCCCATAAATAAACTTGCCTATGGTTAGTTTTTGTGCCACAGATGCTTGCGACTCTCCATTTGCACTAATAGCTTTGCACTTGTACTCAGCGTTGTGGTCGCCAGTTGCAGCTGTAATCTCGAACTTCCCAGTGGTAACTCCACTTTTAACTACGGTAGTTCCCTTCAGAAGTGTGTAAGACTGGGGATTGGTCGTGTCTGCTGCATTTTTAGCGCAGGTGAACGTGACCTTTGTTCCGGTAGCGACTGTGGTCTTATCGGCTGTTAAAGTTGGTTGGCCGGGAACTGAAAATATATAAGAGCATTTGTATGATGAACTTTTACGAAGAGTAATTTTNGCTTTGCACGTGTACTCAGCGTTGTGGTCGCCAGTTGCAGCTGTAATCTCGAACTTCCCAGTGGTAACTCCACTTTTAACTACGGTAGTTCCCTTCAGAAGTGTGTAGGACTGGGGAGTGGTCGTGTCTGCCGCATTTTTAGCGCAGGTGAATGTGACCTTTGTTCCGGTAGCTACTGTGGTCTTATCGGCTGTTAAAGTTGGTTGGCCGGGAACTGAAAATATATAAGAGCATTTGTGTGATGAACTTTTACGAACAGTAATTGTTCTACCTGCGATCGACTAGAAAAATGTCAGGGTTGGCGTAATGCATTTCAGATGGTTGGCACCACAATTTTCACCTGGTGGAAGAGTGTTTCGCGCAAAACGTTTGAACGATAGAGTTATGGTGCAGGCATTATGATGCCTTTTTTTCCTTTCAACTTCGTAGGGGCCTAGAGAAAGGATTGCCTCATTCCTGTGCAGAGAGTGGACAGGCTCGTCAATAGAGGTCTCTTCCCATAAATAAACTTGCCTATGGTTAGTTTTTGTGCCACAGATGCTTGCGACTCTCCATTTGCAGTAACAGCTTTGCACATGTACTCAGCGTTGTGGTCGCCAGTTGCAGCTGTAATCTCGAACTTCCCAGTGGTAACTCCACTTTTAACTACTGTAGTTCCCTTCAGAAGTGTGTAAGACTGCGGATTGGTCGTGTCTGCTGCATTTTTAGTGCAGGTGAACGTGACCTTTGTTCCGGTAGCGACTGTGGTCTTATCGGCTGTTAAAGTTGGTTGGCCGGGAACTGAAAATTTATGAGCATTTGTGTAACGAGCTTTTACGAAGAGTAATTTGTCTACCTGTGATCGACTAGGAAAATGTCAAGAGTTGGCATAATGCATTTCAAGAGATGGTTCGTACCACAAAATTCGCCTGCTGCAAGTGTGTCTTTTAGCGCAAAACGTTTGAACGATAGAGTATGGTGTAGGCCTATATTACTATGATACTTTTCTTTCGTTTCAACTTCGTAGGGGCCTAGAGAAAGGATGCCTCATTCCTGTGCAGAGAGTAGACAAGCTCGTCAATAGAGGTCTCTGCCCATAAACAATCATACCTATGGTTAGTTTTTGTGCCACAGATGCTTGCGACTGTCCATTTGCATTAACAGCTTTGCACGTGTACTCAGCGTTGTGGTCGCCAGTTGCAGCTGTAATCTCGAACTTCCCAGTGGTAACTCCACTTTTAACTACGGTAGTTCCCTTCAGAAGTGTGTAAGACTGGGGATTGGTCGTGTCTGCCGCATTTTTAGTGCAGGTGAACGTGACCTTTGTTCCGGTCGCGACTGTGGTCTTATCGGCTGTTAACGTTGGTTGGCCGGGAACTGAAAATATATAAGAGCATTTGTGTGATGGACTTTTACGAAGAGTAATTGTTCTACCTGCGATCGACTAGAAAAATGTCAGGGTTGGCCTAATGCATTTCAAGAGATGGTTGGTACCACAAATTTCGCCTGCTGCAAGTGTGTCTTTTAGCGGAAAACGTTTGAACGATAGAGTTATGGTGTTGGCCTATATTACTATGATATTTTTCTTTCGCTTCAACTTCGTAGGGGCCTAGAGAAAGGATGCCTCATTCCTGTGCAGAGAGTAGACAAGCTCGTTAATAGAGGTATCTGCCCATAAACAATCATACCTATGGTTAGTTTTTGTGCCACAGATGCTTGTGACTGTCCATTTGCATCAACAGCTTTGCACGTGTACTCAGCGTTGTGGTCGCCAGTTGCAGCTGTAATCTCGAACTGCCCTGTGGTAACTCCACTTTTAACTACGGTAGTTCCCTTCAGAAGTGTGTAGGACTGGGGAGTGGTCGTGTCTGCCGCATTTTTAGTGCAGGTGAACGTGACCTTTGTTCCGGTAGCGACTGTTGTCTTATCGGCTGTTAAAGTTGGTTGGCCGGGAACTGAAAATTTATGAGAGCATTTGTGTAACGAACTTTTACGAAGAGTAATTTGTCTACCTGTGATCGACTAGGAAAATGTCAAGAGTTGGCGTAATGCATTTCAAGAGATGGTTCGTACCACAAAATTCGCCTGCTGCAAGTGTGTCTTTTAGCGCAAAACGTTTGAACGATAGAGTTATGGTGTAGGCTTATATTACTATGATACTTTTCTTTCGTTTCAACTTCGTAGGGGCCTAGAGAAAGGATGCCTCATTCCTGTGCAGAGAGTAGACAAGCTCGTCAGAAAAATGTCAGGGTTGGCGTAATGCATTTCAGATGGTTGGCACCACAAATTTCGCCTGGTGGAAGAGTGTTTCGCGCAAAACGTTTGAACGATAGAGTTATGGTGCAGGCAAAATGATATTTTTTTTTCGTTTCAACTTCGTAGGGGCCTAGAGAAAGGATTGCCTCATTCCTGTGCAGAGAGCGGACAGGCTCGTCAATAGAGGTCTCTTCCCATAAATAAACTTGCCTATAGTTAGTTTTTGTGCAAGAGATGCTTGCGACTCTCCATTTGCACTAACAGCTTTGCACTTGTACTCAGCGTTGTGGTCGCCAGTTGCAGCTGTAATCTCGAACTTCCCAGTGGTAACTCCACTTTTAACTACGGCAGTTCCCTTCAGAAGTGTGTAAGACTGGGGATTGGTCGTGTCTGCTGCATTTTTAGTGCAGGTGAACGTGACCTTTGTTCCGGTAGCGACTGTGGTCTTATCGGCTGTTAAAGTTGGTTGGCCGGGAACTGAAAATTTATGACAGCATTTGTGTGACGAACTTTTACGAAGAGTAATTTTTCTGCCTGCGATCGACTAGAAAAATGTCAAGAGTTGGCGTAATGCATTTCAAGAGATGGTTGGTACCACAAATTTCGCCTGCTGCAAGTGTGTCTTTTAGCGCAAAACGTTTGAACGATAGAGTTATGGTGTTGGCCTATATTACTATGATATTTTTCTTTCGTTTCAACTTCGTAGGGGCCTAGTGAAAGGATGCCTCATTCCTGTGCAGAGAGTAGACAAGCTCGTCAATAGAGGTCTCTGCCCATGAATAATCATACCTATGGTTAGTTTTTGTGCCACAGATGCTTGCGACTGTCCATTTGCACTAACAGCTTTGCACGTGTACTCAGCGTTGTGGTCGCCAGTTGCAGCTGTAATCTCGAACTTCCCAGTGGTAACTCCACTTTTAACTACGGTAGTTCCCTTCAGAAGTGTGTAAGACTGGGGATTGGTCGTGTCTGCTGCGTTTTTAGTGCAGGTGAACGTGACCTTTGTTCCGGTAGCGACTGTGGTCTTATCGGCTGTTAAAGTTGGTTGGCCGGGAACTGAAAATTTATGACAGCATTTGTGTGACGGACTTTTACGAAGAGTAATTTTTCTACCTGCGATCGACTAGAAAAATGTCAAGAGTTGGCTTAATGCATTTCAAGAGATGGTTGGTTCCACAAATTTCGCCTGCTGCAAGTGTGTCTTTTAGTGCAAAACGTTTGAACGATAGAGTTATGGTGTACGCCTATATAATGCCTGGCTTTCACTATCGCTACGAATGTCCCGAATCGCCACGAATCTGAAATTGTCCCAATTCGTGGCCAATCGGGTTGAAAAATATGCCGAATGTCAAGAACGGGCTAAGAAACAAGTACGAATTCAAAGAATCATGTAAGAATTGTACGAACAAAAGGCACGATCACTCACGAATACTCGTACTTGATTCGTAAATACATTCGAGACATTCGTGCCTGTTTTCCGCGTGGGCCCATGATGCCCCACTTTCACTGACGCTACGAATGTCCCGAATCAGAAAGTTGTCCGATTCGTAGATAATTCTCAAACGTTCCTTGCAGTTCTTAAATGATTCTTGGTTGATTCCTAAAACATTCGTACAGTTCGTGTGAGTTCGTCGAGCCGGCACGAAAGTTTTTGCTTGTCAAAAACTTTCGTGGGACGGTTCACGAATTCCACGAATTTCAAATTCGTTGAGATCGTAAACACTTCGCAACCCTTTCTTATCGTCCGTAAGAGCCTCGTAGTGGATTCTTTTGCATTCTGGGCTATTCTTGGCCATTCGTGTCTCCCTCAAATTTGTGGACCCAAGCCGAAAACATCCCGAAACAGGCACGAATGTCCCGAATGTATTTATGAATCAAGTACGGATCTATCACGAATCGGCCACGAATATTCGTAAGTGAGTCGTACCTTATTCGTACAAGTCTTACATGATTCTTTGAATTTGTACTTCGTAGTTGAATTTGTGTCGTGAAATTCGTGAACACTCCCACGAAAGTTTTTGACAAACAAAAACTCTCGCGAACAGTACGAATGTTCAGGAATCACCTAAGAATCGTTTAGGAACTGCAAGAAACGTTTGAGAATTGTCTACGAACCCGACAACTTCCAGATTCGGGGTGATGAAAGAAAGAACATCCGATAGATTGATAAATAAGTGGGTGATCTTTCTTTTTTCCTTAATAATCTCTCTCTCTCCGTATCATAACACACCCAGTTTCATCATGTGCATCATCATCGTTTTCAGTCCGTTAATTACACTTTCAAAGGAAGAAAGCTGATTAAATTTATTAGAGAATTTTTAAAATTACGAACCGAACTAGCCCAGTGCCAGATACTAGTATGACATTAAAACTCGACAAAATTATTAAAATGTTGTAACAAGATGACATTGTAAATGTTTTATGGTTCCCGTCCGATGTACAGGTACTTATACATGAACGGTACATTGATAGAGATGAAGATACATTGATAGAGATCAGGATACTTTGATTGAGATCGGATACATTGATAGAGATCAGGATCCATTGACAGATATCAGGATACATTGATTGATAAACTACGGTACAACGATGAATCCCACAGAACTTGATCTCGTGCCAATAACTCATCTCATGGTTGACCTTCACCTTTGATATCTGATCATCAAGGTCATTGCATAATCGAAATGGGCAGCCTCAATAACCTTAGTGTGGGTGATATCATGTCTCTATCTCGATCACGGGCATAGATATTTCAAATTGTCAAGTTTGACCTTGACCTTGACCTTTGATCGTCAAGGTCATTGCAGAATCGAAATGGGCATCCTCAATAACCTAAGTATGGGTGATTTCATGCCTCTATCTCTAACACAGACAGAGATATTTCAAAATATCAAGTTTCATATATCAAAATCTCAAGATATCTCAATCACCCCGACGCGTGAGGCTGAGAATTTTAACATAGTCCAGTCCTTGGATAAGCAGGTATGAACTAAGATTTGTTTCATGTTGCTCAGTTGACAATATGGCAAGATATCGCAAAATATCAAATTTGTGATATCTATATCACCCTAACCCCAACATCTCAGATCAAAAGTAATATCAGTCCACTGGATTCCTAGGGTATGAAAACCTAAGAGTAGAACCTATTTCCATTGCACTAGGTGTTAAAGGAGCTGAGTTATGGCATCAGATAAAAACGCGGACGGACAAAATATCAAGTCTGATATGTTGATTACATCGTGATGGAGGGATCTGATGTGGAAAATGATTAGCTCATTGGAATGCCCAGGTTGACAAACCTAGCGGTAGAATGTGTTGCCAGAGCTGTAGCTGTTGAAGGAGATAAGATATGGAGGCGTGACAGACGGGCACACACACACGCACACACGCACGCACGCACGCACGCACGCACGCGCGCACGCGCGCACGAACGGACGGACGGACGGACGCGCACGCCCGCCCGCACAGACAGACGCGCGCGCCTACGTACGTACGTACGTACGTACGCACACAGACAGACAGACAGACGCGCACGCACGCACGCACGCACGCACGCACGCAGACAGACAGACAGGCAGACAGACAGACAGACGCGCACACAGACAGACAGACAGACAGACAGACGCGCGCGCACGCACACACANCACACACACACACACACACACACACACACACACACACACACACACACAGACACCATGACCAAAAACAATATGGTTCCCGATCTGATTGATCGGGAACCATAATTAATGTTGTAATTAATTGAAAACCGACTACCCATAGACAACCTGCAAATTGGCCTGATACTTAAAGTAACAATCTTTGGGTGTTTGTCTTGCGCCAATCTGACAGTAAATATTGTCACTCATTAAACATTTCTCTGATCTCAGCTGTGTCCACTCTAAGACTACATGTAATACATGAGTAATTGAGAATTGCGGACAAGTGAAGTTTTACCGAAGGGTAGCGGCTCTATCCTCTATCCGCCATCCAGTGAGGTTTCGCAAAGCGGTTAGGCCATATGACAATGTTTAACTATTGTTTGGGTATACCCACAGAATCATCCTGAGAATATCAGGCGTTCTTACTGCTCGGTCCCTTCGTCACCGCAGACAAACCCCTGAGAGATTTCGCTTGATTTGTTGGGGTATTTGGCGCCTGAGAAAATGCGCCCAATGAGCGAACGCCATTTCTGAGTCACCTTAAGATGACAGGCATTACACGTAGATTGTACCGTAGTGTCAAGCACAACACGATAGGGAGGTTTCGAAATCAAACGATAAACGTAAACGTTAACGACAACTTTATTTTTGTACCCAAAATGCAATGCAAAATCTGGATAATGTGAAGTATGAAAAATAACGTTGTCGTAAAGTTTTGGTTTATCGTTTGATTTCGAAACCTCCCCAGTGACGACGATCGACGACCGTAAACTGTCACGTCGTTGCATTGTGACCTGATGACCGTGACCTGCACCTTCGCAGTGGCCTCCTGGCGGCTGAGTCATAAGTAGCACTACGCTGTTCTGCCATCTATTGGAGATTGATAGAACTAGGTAATCGTAATTAAATCGCTAATTACTAATTAACAAGAGTAGCTAAGGGGCTGTAAAAAAGTTATGGTTGTTTTCGATCGATAGCCGACCTTTGACCGTTTACCGCTCGTCAATAGATGGTCTGGTTTGTTCTGTAGCCCCACAGCTGGAATTTCTATATAGTAGTGGTATGAGATCATCAGTGGCGGTCCTTGCGGGCGATAATGGTACTAGTGGGGCTTCGCTCATACGTTTCACAGTTCGCCTCAATTCGACAAATTGCCGCTTATTCCGTCAGACAATAGGAGGGGGACACTCACAGACGGGGAACACTGGCAGATGTTACACCTGCACCGTGCCAGTTTCGAGTGGGCCGAGTCCCGCAAGAAGAGGTGGTCTCGGTCCGGACCGAGTACGGCACGGCAGAAAATCTGTGCTGTGTGAACGCGCCTGTGACGTCATTCGCGAGACATGACATTTGACATGATTTTTCGTTTCTACTTAATGTCTCAAAAACAAAATTGGTGCTTTTGGAGATTCGTTTGCGCTTCGAACGTGCCAAAATTAACCCAGATTTCAAAATCATCGCTTTGTTTATGGTGAGCGCCATGTTAAATGTCCGCGATTTTTCGCCTCCACTCTGCTGGAGAGCAGATGATTGCTGGATGATTCACCATTCTGGCCCAGTGAAGACCGCGTAGATCGATCACAATCTCCACTCGGCTGCCGAGTGGAGATTGTGATCGATCTAAAGACCGCGCTGTGGAAACGGTACCAACGAGGCGGGGCGGTGTAACAGTAAAGAATGTCCCCTGTAAAAAGTGTCCGCTTCTATTGTTCAACGACGGATTAGGGTGCATGGCTATATAGAAGCCAATCACCGAGATTAGAATGTAACAATAGGATCTTTTGTTCCTGGGACAGTTTTTCCTGGGGATATTTTTTCCTTTCACACCTGGTCCGGACCGAGCATGGTTCACTTCAAGCGAGCCAATATTTATGGCAGTATAAACGCGGGTTATTTCTCCTAGTAGGCCTACCCAACTATGAAATCGACCACCAAGTTTATAGTGATGTCAGTTTCGGCTAGGTGGGATAAATTTGGCCTAGACGAGAGCAGGGAGAGACATGGATTGAACACATCGTAAGTTACTGAGATAATTTCTGAACTAGTGGGTATTTCTAAAAAAAAAATTACACGGTTAAAATTTCTAGTTGCGAGGAATATGGACGAAATATCAAAGAAAAATATTAGTAGCAACAGCATGAGGTCTAATCAAAATGAGGCAGTGTTTTTTGGGACACCCTGTATATTCATATGAAAGCGCGGGAGAGCATAAGATCTGAGAACACTCTGTGGAGAAAGCGAAAATGGAAATCATTCCGAATTATGCAAAGCCTACTTACCTGCTACGGTTGTCACAAACAGTGACGCAGCCACCAGAAATATGATTCCTTTATTCATCCTCTTCATTTTCCTGTATCCTTATGCCATTATTTTGAAGACAAAAATGAAACGGACATAAAGTCGGTAATACGGTATGACACTAATATGCGGATAATTTCAGGAAGAAAATTGCTGTCCGTCTTCCGCACGGTATCACGGACACCGTACTGGGATAGTTTAAGCTAACATTATAAATATCATGCTTTCATTCAACCGTGGTAAAATTTCCTTTCTTAAGAACAACGATCATAAAAAAATTTAACCTATTTTTCAAAATGGATTCAGCTTTTCATAGTAGTTATGAACTTTTCTCTGCTGTGACGACTGACCTGTTGAAATATGTACGTGACTGTCGTCATAGTGGGAGATATCACACAGTCAAGGTAAAATCAAGCACGATTGAATATTTCAAATAATGGCTGGTATGCATAAAAAGCTAGTAAATGCTTTTAAGATTTGTACAGCATTGGTTAGTGCATTTGTACTGCAAAATCCAAGTAAAAGCATTTACTAGTCTTATTCATATGACCCAATAAAAGCCTTACAAGAATAGTGCCTACATGAACTTGATGTTCCCTGACAATGTCGAGGCTGCGAAAAAAATACTCTAAATTTATTACCGACAGATAGAAACATGGTGCCTCTGAATCAGCCAAGGATGTTCTTAATCATGTTAATTACTTTTGGCAAGTGGAAACCACTTTTTTGGTATTTGGTCCCGTTTTGTGTAATTTTACATTAAAACTGCAATTTCTTATTATGAACAACTGAAAATATTTAAGACCAGCCTTATTTGATTCACTGTCCCCATATTTCTATCTGTTAGGCCCCTATTAAGCGGGTGATCCACTGTCGCGATTTTGGCTTGAGACGGGGTTGCGTTCCCTTGCGGTTACCATATAAGGACTTCCGATTGCCATATAAGGCGGTCGCAGGGCACCGCAACCCCATCTCAAGCCCAACTCGCGACAGTGGATTCGCCGCTTTACATAGAAGTACATGTATACGATATACGAAAAAGCCGGTTAACATTGGCTTCACGGCCGTGAATCCGTTTGAAGCCTTTGTTAACCGGCGTTTTCGTATACCGTACACTTCTATGTAATAGGGGCCTCAGTAATGCATTTATAGAGTCTAAATCCAACCGTTCAGAAGTTAGCTGTAGGCCTACATTGGTTCCCCTGCTCCTGTACAAAACCAAGTGTACCAGACCAATGATGAAGTCAGTACCAAAACTTCACTGTCCCCATAACTAGAGTTCGCACGAGAGATGACCGAGCAGCCCTCCCAATTCTTATGTAGAACAGATATACCTACCAAAAAATGTTAACAGCAATTGTATATCTTTTTGTGCAACCTCATTCACTATTTGACCTGCTTGGCTCCTCTACTACCAGCGACCCGCCAACCCCCACCCCCACCCCACCCCACGCCTTTGGCGAGCAGTGCCCTCGCATTCAAAGCAACGCGTTGAAGAGGACAGGGCCGATTTCTAAATGACCAATAGTGCCCAGTACATCTATTACGCCCCCTTTGTAACCACCCTCAGAGCCTTATGGTCCCTCCACTGCATGAAGCGAGTCAGTCCAACCATAGGTCAAAGATTTCTGGCTCTCGNATGAAAGTCTGGCTGAAGTCCGACCCTAGCGTACGACCCTAGGAATAACCGACTCCGTGTAAAAAGGCTATTGGCTGATATGCAAATGCTTTTACTTCAAGTTTGTGCTACATTTACATTGGACCTCGCTGTACAAATCTTAAGTATAAGCATTTGCTAACGTTTATGAATACCAGCCATTGATTGACATGTCTCTCTGTTTTTCAGTGTTCGCCAAAAAATAAAGCGAGCTCTGGCATACGGGAGGCATTCCCCGTCATTACACCTTGGCCTAATCCAAGGGGTCTTAAAGATAATGTATCACGGGTATTTTCGCGGGCCACGAAAATCATTGTTTATTTACATTTTGTTTGTTTGTGTCCAGTCTTTCTTTGTCTTATGAGGAATTTGTTGGTGGCATGCCCCTCTAGAAATTCGTTTGATACCGGAAGTATTCAATCTGAGGGGTTGGCCTGTCCCAAAAGTCCAAAATACCATAATGTAAACATTAGTGTTTACAAACATTGAATGTAAACAATGAAGTCGTGATACATTATCTTTAATAAGGCGCTGCTCCACTTGACAGTTTTTTTCGCAGTTTTTTCACATTTTTTTCGCAGAAGTTGGCTCACAATTCACCATGTTTCTGTCCTGTCGGCTTACGCTGGACCATTGACACAAACAACTGCTCGCAGCTGAGTTGCCCAGAGAGAGCCAAACTGTCAAGTGGAGGAGCGCCTTTAGATTGTTGTCTCAGAAACCGACGGCAGACAGGCAGGAACAGTTCAGGAAGGGTAGGCCTAATGCTTTCACATTCCGAGCGGAAGATGTGACCAAAAATAGGAAGTACGTATAGGACATGTCTTGAATGGAACGAGTTTTTTTTGTCCGTGAATGACTGAGCATGATATCGTATGCCAAATATTTGTTCCCACTGATTTTGAATGACGGTATTGACTGAATGATTTATATAGGCGCACGGCCGTTCATCAGGTAATTCAGCATGAAAACCAGACATGCTTAGAAATCATACACACCTTTGTGAAACTTGGGTGTAACTCGGCACACCCAACTGGCGAATATCCAACACAGGCTAGGCCTAGTCAAAGGGTGACCTATTTCGATTTTTTTTGACACAATCTTTCATCAAAAGATATATTTTGTACACAGTCAGGTAGCATGATTTCGAAATGACACAGTTAACTCTACCATGCCTACCATTGTACAGATACGCCAATTTTTTTATTTCTCCCACCCCATAATTTGGCGGTCGTTATTCCGCAGGCATACCCCCATTCAGAGGCCATTTTCTACCATAAAGCCGGAATTGCTTACTTTGCTTAATGATTTTTCTGAGATTAGGGGTACGGTACTTTCATAAAAATCAGGTGTAGTCCCTTTATTCCTCGAGATGGTACAAATGGGGACGATAGCCGCCTTTTTCAATAGGTGTCACTAGTGGTTAAAACTATTGAAATGAAACTGACATCCCGGTCCTGATCAATTTCCCACACAAAAGGAGTCCATTGCATTAGGACCTGTGTAATGTATGAGAATGCCTCCCGTATGTCAATGCCCGCGTTATTGTTCGGCGGACACTCAAACACACAAAGACATGTTGATCAGTGCCTCCCCCATTGTCACGTCGCGGCTTATTCCGTCAATCTTTTGTTGGGGGGCATTGGCAAACGGGGGGCAGTGAAAAACATTACACAGGTGTAACAGGAATCAAAGTCCCCCTGGAATCGATGTCCGGTTTTATTTTTCAGCGAGGGATTAGGATATATATGGCTACGGAGACCATGACCATTCGAATATAACCTTACAATAGCGGGCTATTGTTTGGCGGACTTGCATTCCTAGGACGTTGATTCCTGTCACACCTGGTTTCGGTGTGCTGCCCTCTGTTGAGCTAGCCTCCCCATTATTACCAGTGAATTTCTCGCCGCAAGTTCATGGACTAATGCAGGTGTGAAAGGGATCCCCTCTCAAAGTCCCCCTGGAATCAAAGTCCTGGGCCGACCGAATGGAAACTCGGATAGCATTAACATGGCCTAACAGAGAAACGCTAATGACAAAAGGCATTGCATACCTCTCTGTTAAGGCGGCAGGCCTCCATACACTGAATGACAAAAATCGAAATTAATCACTACAATTGTTCGTTCCAAAATACCTTTTCTGGAACGTTCCACAAATGTTAAATTTTTCTGACACTTTTGTGGAGTATTTCAACATGTCGCCAGATCAAGTGCTGTCGAACTGACCATAGCTTCGACTAATTTCGACTTTTGTCATTCAGTGTATGGAGGCCTTTAGCACTGTTAGTGCTATCGGAGTCACGATTTGGTCGGCCCAGTCTTATAGTTCAGCGAGGGATTAGAATATATGGGCTATAGAGACCATGACCATTCGAATATGATCTTACAATAGCGGGCTATTGTTTGGCAGACTTGCATTCCCAGGACGTTGACTCCTGTCACACCTGCCTTCCACCTGAAAGTTTTCTGTCCCAATTTTCCTGGGTCGACCGCAAAGGAAGTCCGATAGTGCTACCGGTGCCTATCGGCGGTTTAGTTAATGGAAAAATGCGTTATAACTGACTGTTGATAGCAGGTGCCGGTAGCACTATCGGACTTTCTGTACGGTCGACCCTGTCCGACAGCGACTTGCACGTGGAAGGTGCTCTCAAAGTAGACTGGCGACACTCTTGGAAATATGTCAGACACTGTTGCATGATCAATTTCTTTAGCGTAGAAGAGGTCTTAATACATTTGGCTCATATTTATAAAAGCTTGCAAATGCTTTTACTTTAAAGGGTGCTGCTTCACTTTGAATTGAAGATTGCGATTTGTGATCCGTGGGAAAACTGAAAGAGATATGATCGTGCAATTTGGAGGGATAATTCTGTGTTTCAGACCAATTTCAATGGTACAACAATCAATAACATTTGAAGTATTTTTTTAAGACCAAAGAGTTTCAAACAAAGAAAGAATCAATTGTTTTATACGATATTTGGCATATGGATTTGGGTGGCATTCATTTTTAAGGTCAAATGAAAGAACCAAGCGAAAAAAAGTCACGAAATGTTGATATTCTGTTTTTGAAATGCAAAAAACTTACCATGTAGTTCTTCTGGAAAGGACTGGTCTATTGATCCTTCTGGGGTGCAAGGTAGGCCTACAATGTACCAGCATTCATGGCAAAGAAAAGTTGTCTTTGTTGTCACAGGCAGGTATTGTATGAACAGTCTTACATCAGGCCACGACCTAGCAAGCACCACTAGGGCCTACTCCATAGGCATTGAGAATTAAAGTTACATGACTTGCCTTTCCTCACACAGCAGTAAAGCGGTTTTTCCACAGTACAATATTATTGCACAATAAATGGGTGTCATTGTGCTTCTGGCACAATGGATGGAAGAAAGATTGGCAATAATATTGCCTATTTCGATCCTCATATTGTGCAATAATATTGCACGTGGATAGACCGCTTAAGGGCAGGCTGATCCATTCAAAAGAATGTTTTATTAAACAGATTACCTCACGGAATCAGTTTGTAATCGTTTCTACGCCAAAAACAACAACACTTTCAGATGAATGGTTGAACGGAAGTTGCCACAAAAGTCATCCATTCCTGTTATGTCATTCTTATGACCGTATTGACAATGGCAGTCAACAATAGGCCAAAGGATCTTCAGAGTGTTCATGTTCTTCCAAATGAGTGATATCAAACCACGTTTTTGACTTATTTTGATACTTTCATTGAATATAATTGGATTATTTTGCCACCATTTCACAATTGACTCATTTGCGAACCTATAATCCCAGTTATTTTAGCAATATTTTGATTCTAATATGAAACTTCAAGGCTTCAAACACCCATTGTCTTAAAATATTACTTCAAATGTCATTGATTGTTGTACCATTGAAATTGGTCTGTAACACAGAATTATCCCTGCAAATTGCAAGATCATAGCTCTTTCAGTTTTCCCACGGATCACAAATCGCAATCTTCAATTCAATTCAATTCAAACAGCCCCTTTTGTAGTAATACATTTACATTGGACAATGCTGTGCAAATGTAGAAAAAGCATTTGCTAACTTTTATGAATACTAGCCCATATGTCAACCAGTTATTTTAATGTCCGACAGTTATTGATTTGAATAGCACCTGTTCCATTCATCGCCAGAAATGTCTGGAAATGTTTTGAACTATACGCGTCAGTCGACATACACACCAGGCAATTTTGTTTCACGTGGAAGAGCCACACGACAGAAACTTGCGACAGTAACTTGCTCGATAGTGGCAAGAGCTTGCAGACTGAGACCTTCGAAATTTTTTTTCTTTCACGTGGAAGACCCATCGGTATGTTTATTGCGACAGTTTTGTCAGAACTGTTGCAAGTTTTCTTTCACGTGGAAGGCAGGTGTGACAGGAATCAACGTCCTAGGAATGCAAGTCCGCCAAACAATACCCCGCTCTTGTAAGGCTACCGTATATTGGAATGGTCATGGTCTCTCTAGCCATATATTCTAATCCCTCGCTGAACAATAAGACCGGACTTTGGTTCCTGGTGGACTTGGATTTCTTTCACACCTGCATAAATGTGTGTTTGTAATATGACACGAGGCAGTCCTATTCTCTGTGATCTGGGCCCGGTTGCACCAAACTTAATTTCTTATCGTAAGATATGGAAATTGGGACAACCCCTAAGACATGTCGTAACTGTATAGGCAGGAACGTTAGGGCGATGTCCTAAGACATCGATGGTGCAACCCATTTTTGTTCTTACCTTTAAGACAGCACCTACGACCTTTGGTGCAACCGGGCCCTGGTGACAAAAAAGGCATGGCTTTGTTGTGGAAGAGTTCAAATAACAGGGGTCAAATGCAGCTAAAAACTCGACCCAGTTCTCATGTAATAAATACCGGTATATAAAAAGATATAAATAGATATATTCTTGAATAGTGTTCATTATCATTCTATCTGTTAGATTATCAATCACATTAGAAAGCACAAATGACGAGGTATATTGTGTATGTTTATGTATGGACATAAATCCTGAGCTTAAAGATAATGTATCATGAATATTCTCGCAGACCACGAAAATCATTGTTTATTTACATTTCGTTTGTTTGTGTCCAGTCTTTCTTTGTCTTATGAGTACTTTTCTGGTGGCATGCCCCTTTGGAAATTCTTTTGATAGCGAAAGTATTCAATGGTGGGTTGGCATGTTCCAAAAGTAAAAAAAAATTAACGTAAACATCCATGTTTACAAACATTGAATGTAAACAATGAAATCATGATACAGTACATTACCTTTAAAGCCTGGAGCACACGACCCAATTTTTCATTTCTTGTTTGTCAGGATTTTTCGTGGAGAGTTGACACCAAACCGAACATTTTGTTTTCATTATAGTTTTTTCTTCTCTTTGCCTCCACTTGTTCATCATATTTGTGACCCTCCACAGCAAAACAAGTCGCATGTCGCTCAGAAGTTGAGCCGCAAAGAAACTAAGATGACACCAGAAGATAATGGAAGAAATAGATTATTTGGGGTGTCGGGGTGGCGCAGTGGAAACATCGGCGCCTGCCACCACTGAGGTCGCGGGTTCGATCCCCGGTCGTGCAAGTGACTTTATGTGATAGAGAGGGCGATCTCTCCTCGACATCGTAGGTTTTCTCCGGGGTCTCCGGTTTCCTCCTACATATCATTAATATCGTCCAATATTGTTTGATGAGTCGCTATAATGCCCTACGTGGGCGCTTGCACTCCTGAGATAATATTTAAAAAATAAATAAAAAAAAATAGATTATTTCAGATTTCATAACAGGCAGACAATATTGAAAGTGACAAACATTTGGTCTCAACCTGCCAAGCTAAGAGCGACATGCGACTGGTTTTCCTGTGGAGGGTCACATTTGTACATGTATATACTGAAGGCCAAAAATGCCACCTAAAGCTGCCCATACACGATCAATATTATTGCACAATATGAGGGTCACAATGGGCAATATTATTGTCAATCTTTCTTCTAATTATAATGCTAGAAGCACACGAGCACCCATTTGGGCCCCATATTGTGCAATAATATTGCGCCGTGTATGGGCGGCTTTAGGCTATTTGCAGAGAAACGACCCTCGGAATATCCTGCATGCATTTTAAAAGACAAACGAACACACGAAATTGACTCCAATGCTGGTAATGGAATTAATCTCTGATTACTTCCGTTACTGCAATAACAATTGCTGACATCACCATAAGCGTGGTATTCTTTCAGTTTATTTTGCATGGTAGTTGATGCTGAGAGTCGTTTCTCAATAGACGTTTAAAGGACCACTGTATTGCATCTTTCTGTCGACAGCCGGCGCCACCGGCACCATGCTCCAATAGTGTAGTTAAGCCTTTCGCCCCAGTGTTGGAGAATGTATGATTATAGTCTCGGTCACCCAGCCGCTGGGGATCGAACAAGTTTGTGTAGCAGTATATACTGCGGAACGAAACGGCTGGCTGCGCGAGACTAGTTGCATGCGATAGTTTACCAAGTCGTTAATAGAGGTCTGCCCTTAACGCGGGTAGGTGTAACGCAGGATTGGGAAGCAATACTGTGGTCCTTTAACAGAAATTTACACTAGATAACATTTTTTTTATAATTTGCGAATCAATGTTGAAAATTGCCATTAAAATGTTGATTCCTTACTGGAGAATTGTCCAGTTTCGACCTTTTTGCTTGTACTGTTAGGGAGTTTAAGATATCACACGCTAACGATAAAATTTACGTTACGGTAACGATATTTTTTGTACATGAAATACATCCAAGAAACAGCGTTAACGTAAACGTTATCGTTAAGGTGTGATCTCTTAAACTCTGTTACCGGTAACGTAAAACCAATTTCTAAAACACCAGTAGGCCTCCTTACAAAAATGTGCCACGTGTAAATGACATTACCACGTGGTAATGGGCGAAATTTACACCAAAAATGTGTAAAAGTAGATATTTTTGGTGTAAAATTCGCCCATTACCACCTGGTAATGTCATTTACACGTGGCACATTTTTGTAAGTACACACACACACACACACACACCCGTAGACGACAACATACACAAGGCAACATCCGACAGCGAAAACTGTGATTAGCTGTAGGATATAAATTACTTTTGCCGCCTTTCACCAGCAGTAAATCGTTACCGACAAGGTAGAAGTCTGGAACTTTGCAAAAACTACTGCTAGGAACATTTTTACCTCTCTAGGCCTACATGTACTTGTACCCAAAATGAAAATCCTTCAAAACATACAGCTTCTGACTTATGAGCTGACAATCACAGTTAAACAACAACAAGGGTTGAAAATGGTTGAAATCACCGCAAACGATCTAGGGCGAGAGGCATCACTACACATTGCACATTTTTATTCACCACTGTACATTTGTACAGGGCCCATTCATGCTGCCAACATTAGGCCTATGCATTCAGCCGGGGAACATTGTGTAACTGCTGCATTTATGTACGTATAGGCCCAACTGTCATCACAAAAAAAATATTTTCGGTGCAAAATATTACGTAAACACAAAATCTGGGTGACAAGCGCCACCTTATGGCAAGTGAGAGAAGCTTTGCCCCTAGCCACAGATCGTTTGCAGTTGGTTCTTTGTTTCCTACAACTCTACAGAATATCACGACAATAAAAATAAATAACAGCGAATATCAGATTGCGTTGTGAATGTTTTGATTATGTACCGGTACTAAGCAAAAGGTGGCAGCACATGCACCAGAGAATTTGCCAGGGTCCACTTCCGTCACCCGGCGGGATGGATTCGACCATGAGAAGCATACTTATTCCGTAGTAATTAATGCACTGGATGGGGCTAAGATAAGGAAAATAGTCTAGTGAAAGGTTTTTCTTCAGATTTGCACAGCATCCATTTACACTGCAAAATCCAGGAAAAAAAATCCTCCCACAGCAGGAGTACCTCGCTCCTCATCCGCTCACACAAACCCCTGCTGAAATAGAACATTGAGTGAATCTGGTGCGGCTGTTCCATATGACAGTTGCACTCCCTGTATTGGCAGGATAACATGGAGAAGTACGAAGTTTGTGGTTCCACCCCATTTGACCTTAAAGTTTCGTGCTTTACAAATCACAAAATTGACTGAATTTTATCACAGAGGTTCTTCCTATGTATAGGAAAGATTCTTATTATTTTTGATTGTTATTATAAGTCATAATTATTTAGTATTCACACCATAAAATGCTGCATTCTGATTGGGCAATGGTTTTCTGACCACCTCATGCTTGGCTGGGAGGTCCAATTTCAGCAGGGCTTTGTGTGGAGTGTTGAAGAGGAACGAGACCTGTGGAAGGATGGGGAAAAAGCAACTGTCCTACTAGTTTTTTTTTCAATATATGATCCTTTTTCACACCATGGCCTTTGAAATTTGAAAGCAGTTATATCACAGTTGCAATGAGCATTGAGTTATATGAAATTTTGGGACTTTCGATACAGGCTCTCTGAGAGATCAACCCTCATAATGCATGAACTGCCAACCGAATACTCTTTAAATAAAACCTAACATTATTAATTTACACATTATGACTTTAAGCGTGTAGACTGGACGGATAAATCGGCTCGTCCAAGCTCAGGTGAGATTTCTGAGCCTTCGCAAACTTCTCCGGCCTCGGAATCTTAAACTGGAATGAATCTCCGTATTCCATCCACGGTGGGAGCTGGTTGGAGCCGGATAGGGTCGGTAGACCTTCTCCTGCTTGCTCGGTACCATCGACTTGGAGTTCCTCACCCTCCTGTCTCCTGGCCTGACGCCGTCTCCGGATTATACAGACCACGAGGATGATGATGGCAATCAGGCAAATGCCTGCGAAAACACCGACGACGATGTAGACGATCGTATCGCTCATCACTTTTTCAGCTGAAAAAAGAACATGACTCGTGACCATTGGGCCACATAAAAAAAAAGAAAGCTGGTGATCGTCCTAGCCCGACGCGCCAAAACGGCCCCAACCCCGTTTTTTTCAAAAGTTTTTCAAATTTATTTTTCAAAAAACATTTTTTTCAATTTATTTTTTTCCCAAAAACCGTTCAAATTGCGCTCTTATATTTTGACCATTGACATCACTTGTTGTTCAGTTCATATCGCACGTGGGATACAAAGGTCATGATTTCAAGGCATTTGGTTGTTACCATTGACTCATTATTCATGCCAATTCACGGTAAACAAATTAAAAATAGCCTCCCCACCCACCCCCGAGAAAAGGACGATCAGCACTTTTTTATGTGGCCTTAGCAATGGACGGTACTGATTCGATCAGTGTAGGCCTACAGAACCTAGTCCGTTGTGTGCCCGCTATCAAAGCTATAATCCCCGTTATTCTTGGGGGCCATCTTTTGATGAGGCGGACAACCTCAGTCTGTTTCGATATCTGGAGTGTGAAGCCATGCTTTTTAGAAACGACCGAATAGTAATCTGATGATGGCTTCAGCGTCTTGCTAAAATGTTACAATTTGATAGAAAACAGCATGATCAATGTCATAATATGGGAGCTACTTTTGAACATTGATGGCCAGGTACGGTTGGTTGAAGGCCTAGCAGAACGGGAAGGTGCAGTAGTGACGCCAAGAGGCCGATAATGCAAATTAATCTACGGTTTCTTAATTCTAGAACACTGCACCTAATTGTATCCAAAATAGAAGCACAAAACACTACACACAAAATGATGATAAAACGTAAAATCATCTCCAAATCTTGCAAATTTTCGACCCAACCGGGGTCTTCCTCAGGCACTTTCTAGTAGAGATTACAGAAAAGACTGAGCTGGATCCCAAATGTAGATCTGAAGTATCCTGTACAAACAGGAAGGTGTGAAAAGTGTAGGTTGAAAAGAAACAAGGCCCCATTGTTGGGAGCTGATTACAAAGAGAAGACCTATATAAAAAGAGAGAGTCTAGTGTCATGTCTGTAACCAGTTGAAGCATGTAATTAGTTAAGTAGAAGCGTGATTAGGCTGAAAGACAATAGTTTTATAAATTTCAATTTCTGTTCAACCTAAACTTTTCACACTTTCATGTTTGTACAGGATACTTTAGATCTACAGCTGGGATCCAGCTCAGTCGTTTCTGTAATTTCTACTAGAAAGTGCCTGAGGAAGACCCCAGTTAGTGGGTTCAAAAATTTGCAAGATTTGGAGACGGCTTTATGTTTTACCAGCAGCTAATTGTATCAGTTCGTTTTAGGAACTGATGAGCATCATCAATTATTAATGTTTCCCCTTGAGTTTTACAACCAAGCGGTGTGTCTAGACTTATAAAAGCAATAACTTACTTTTACATCCTTCTACCTCTGGGTTATCCCCAACATAACCAGTCTTACAGGTACACGTGTAGCCCCCAACTGTATTGGTACAGATGGTCGAGTCATGTCTACAGACCCTTAAGTTTGGATCCTTGCATTCGTCCAAATCTGAAGAAAAAAGAAACGTAGAAAATACGGTGGCATAGAGTCACATCTTATACAAAGAGAAATACAATGTACAAAGAACAAGTACAAAGTACAATGTACAAAAAAAGTACCAAAGTAATACAAATACAAATACAAATACATATGTAACCTCAAACGTTTGGTAAACTTTGAAGGGAGTTACGAAATAATATTCTTAAAAGGTCGATCTACTGGAATCAACCCTGAAACAGTAGTGAATTTTTGCAACACGTTTATTGATGATTCACCTATTTTTCGAGAAGGTTTTACCCTGGAAGGGATCGTCGCTAAACGTTGTCGCAGGCTGACCGGGCCGTTTTTGCAGAAACTGGGCGAGCGAACAAACAATCAGCCAAATGGAATTGAGTGTAAAGGTGCCCACAGGTCGACACTGCGTCCTGAAGCAACTCGCGGCAAATAGCTTTCCGGCGATGGAAGCAACTCGGAGTGACTGATCACTTGCCGATTTTGTCGACCTGAGCGCGCTTGCGTCTCCGAGCAACTGCCGGATCTGCTAGTTGAGCGTGTTGTTCGAGGCGAGTGCCAGTTGCTCCGAGTTCCTCTCAATCGCTGAAATGTCGACCTGCGCGTGGTAGTTTTTTCATCTGCGACGGATCCGTCGAGTTGCTTCAAGACGCAATGTCGATCAGTGGGCACCTTAACGAGGACTAGGTCAATACTCTCTCAAAATCTACTACCTTACTTAAGAAAACTGTGCGTCAACCATTAAACAATAGGGAGGTTTCACAAATCTGACGAAAAACGAAGTACTCCAAATACGAAATTGGACTTCATTTCCATGACATATGTATTTCAGGAGATGGTTGGTACCATAAATATCGCCTGCTGCAAGAGCGTCTTTTAGCCTATGACGTTAGACCGATAGAGTTACGGTGTATGTTAAACTTTGAAATTTACCTTTCGTTTCCACTTCGTAGATACGAGGTGGAAATTTGAAAATTCAAGATGCATCATAACTGTTTCGGTCTTACATGACATGCTAAAAGACGCACTGGCAGCAGGGACATTTGTGGTACCAACCATCTCCAGGTCCTGGAATGAAGTCCAATTTCGTATTTCGTACTTCGTGTTTCGTCAGATTTGCGAAACCTCGCTAATGGTTTAAGAGGACGATACGAATGCACAACTGTAAGGATGCTTTGTGAATAGGGTCTCAGAAGGGGAGAGGGAACAACAATAGTTGACGTAGTTCTTACTGGTATTTACAGGAAAAGTCACAATGTCCCTATTAAAGGCCATCTAGTCCGAAATGTAAACATTACCGTTTGTTTATTTACATGGTTGATCATAATAGTTATTCTCCTTCGGACAGGTGGCAGCACCTTGTATACCAAAACAAAACAAAATAACCAAAAAACATATTCTTGTAGCTGAAATAGATTTATGATTTAACGCTCTAAAACAAACAAAAAGTTGTGAAACGCGATTTTAAGTCAGATTTGTTAGTACCAAAAGTTGACAATAGGTGGCAACACAGGTTTGGTCTGCCCCGCCCACTTTCGGATGAGAGGGCCTTTAAATTGGTCTTACCTGTAACTGTTATTTTCTTTGCACAATCCGTATCCCCTATCCCGGCAAAGTTACAGTTTGGCGCAGAGGATTTTAAGCCGTCTACAAACGTTTGGACTTGCTTCAAGAAGTTATCGACATTCGTCGGTGGTTTTTCGAAATTGAAGCTGACAGCAATATTAGCGATGACACTTCCCGCTCTGGAGAGAAAAAAACACGATGATCTTGACAATCTATCCATGCGAGTTGGTCTCCATGGGCAACTTAACTATGAACAGTTATTTATATCATTGGTCTCAGCCTATGCGTCTACTGCGTGGACTATAGGGCCGTTTAGACGACAAGCCAAGAAAACACATTCACATTCAGATTCGATCCGATTGGATCCGATCGACCCGTATCGGGTCTCATTTGCGTTTAGACGAGATTTGAATGTGGTCGTATGTGGTCCAATGCGGTCCAAAATCCACATTGGACCGCATTGGGTAGCATTTACACGCAAGAGGTTTGAACCACAATTGGATTCGATCGGATCGCATGTGGATTTTTGCCTGTCGTCTAATTGGCCCTTATATATTTACCACAAAGAACATCAGATGACCTAACAGCATCCTCCTACAGCAGGGTTTTTACCTCGCTCCTGGTCATTCACTGTATAGGAGTGTATGAAGAGGAGCGAGACAAAAGCCCTGCTATGGGAGGATGCACAACAGTGACCGATAAGGCCAGGAATTCTGCTGAACACTCGATTACAGTGAACCTTGATCGATCCATTCTGACGTAGTCTGTAAACAGAACTGGGGTCACGTTGTTAGAAAAAACAGAAGAATTTCACCGAATTTTCTGGCAGCAGAGTTTCAAGCACTTTCTGTGGAATACATATACAGGAGCCACATTTTTAGTTAAAGGCGTTGCATGTGAACCAATGACCTGGGTTTTATGTTACACCTAGGAGGGATCTTCCAAACACAGGGTCACGGACAATGACATAATATTCCTTTGACCCTGAATTCTTTCTGTAAATTTACAGAAAGTGCCTAACTCTGCTGCACAGACTATTCTGTAGAATCTTCTGCTTTTTCTAACAGTGCACACTTACGTTAAACTGACGACCTTTGCTTGACAAGAATTGGAACCGAATCGCTCGTTGCACTTGGCCGAAAATTTTGTCTCGATTGATGTAGCAAGTGCAACGAATTCTTTCGATTTAGAATTACCGTAGGCCACTAGATACTTCTGTTTAAATGACACTGACAGTTTTGTAGTGAAGGTAGCTGAAAATAAGAAAACAATGTCTTAATCTTGTTGGCCTGGAAGAAAAATGAGTACAAGCATCAAGTCTGTTGTTGTGATAGGAGATACGGAGTAGGCCCTACACAAAGCTTCGAATCCGGAATAATGAATGAGAATGCCCACTTTATTGTTTGGCAGATACTCAAGAAACTATGGCAAGCCAAACGTTGCAATATTCAATACTATAAAATATTTTTGTTCCAAAAATATATTCATTCATGAATGGTAAATATTCATTCATGATGGAATGCACTAACAAAGAAGGGCGAGGGGAGGCCAAAGACAATTGAGAAGGTCTAGCAGGTCAACCACACGATTCGATATAACTAATCAGATTGACTAATGAAAAGTAATGAAAGTACCGGTAACCTACCTTTCAAGACGTGAAGGGTGTGACTTTATCCGTTCTAATGCAGAAAAACACGAAAAAAATACACACACGCGGGTGTCCTTCTCTGACTACGAAATCGCCATTTTGTATTCTAGGCCCACATGTATGTAATCCGACCTCAACGCAATCATCCATACATAATACTGTGTGAATTCTAACATTGCAATAAAGAAATCCGATCTCGACTAGAGGAATGTACGAATTTATACAATGTTATGCGTGGATGATTGCGTCGAGGTCAGATTCCATAGGCCTGTAATACAAGATGGCGATTTCTTAGTCAGAGAAGGACACCCGTGTGTGTGTGTATTTTTTCGTGTTTTCCTGCATTAGAACGGATAAAGTCATGCTTCCACATCTTGAAAGGTAGGTTACTTTCATTACTTTTCATTAGTCAGTCTGATTAGTTATATCGAATCGTGTGGTTGACCTGCTAGACCTTCTCAATTGTCTTTGGCCTCCCCTCGCCCTTCTTTGTTAGTGCATTCCAACAATGCTGGCGTATGGAAAGTTCCGGCCCGCTCCCAGTCCGAAAGTACTGAAAGTTCAATTTTTATTTTCGTAATGCCTGCGTGTAGCCTATTTCTCGTTTTATCCTTCTAACTAATGTTTATTTTGTTTTGTTTGCAGTGATTGTGATGCCGACATTGATGCCTCATGTACTGCCGTGTACAATGTTCGTGTACCGGTACTTGCGTACGAGCCCACTGATGCGACTCCTTCGCCGATTGGATTTGGAATACACTGGCGCCACCACCGACATTGGAAGTCTATTGGGTTTGGAGAGACATTCAAAACATGGTGGACGGGCGTTCGAAACATGGCGGATGGGCACTTGTTTGACATTTACGCCGCGCGATGGCGCGGCTTATTTTTTAAAACCTCCCCTGCGCTGCTTTTAACGATCTAGTTCAGCTTTAAGAACTCCTTTAGAGTCCCATCTGACCTTGGCGCATGATTACTTTACTTGCCCATACTGAGAGGCTTGTCCTGCGAGGTTGGCAGACAACGGTCATT
>NMRB01004257.1:26266-41482 GCA_002633025.1 Notospermus geniculatus
TGCATACGACGTGCTCCTTTAACTGACGAACTTCACCAAGTTTATCTTCCCCACTTCAGGTGAAGAGACGAAAAACCCGCAGAGAGCTATCCCCATCTCCATCATCCTCTCACTACTCATCATATTCCTGGCCTATTTCGGGGTGTCCTCGGTTTTGACCCTCATGATACCTTACTACACCATGGACACCGGCGCTCCACTGCCTAACGCGTTTGAAGCCGTCGGTTGGGGTGTGGCAAAATATATCATTGCTGTTGGTGCTGTGTGTGGCTTGACTACGAGGTACGTACGTGGTTTCTCCTCCACGTGAAAGTGATTTGGCCCCGAAAAAATCGCCTCTCTCCACCCAGGTGTATAAATGGGTACCGGTCGGAAATGCTCAGATTGTAGCGCTGAATGAATAGCTCATCTGAGTTCTACTGAAAGGTTTCAGGATAGACAGGGGTTAAAGTGTGAAGTCGGATGACACCCCTACCGTTGTTGATATCAGACTATAAACCCAAACTTTGACTTTGACACCATTGTTAGTTTCCATAGGGACGAATGGCACAAATTTCTTCGCCTCAGTTGCCAAGAACTTGTGCAAGGAAACTTTCGCGTGGAGTGGCGCCGTTAACTTTCTTACATTGCGAAAGACATCAAGGAGAAAAGATGGAAGGCCTAATTTCTGATCTTTCGTTTCAGCCTCCTGGGAGGAATGTTTCCTCTTCCCCGTGTCATCTATGCCATGGCCAGTGACGGACTCATATTTCGCTTTCTTGCCCACATCAACTCATTCACAAAGACACCGCTCGTAGCAACACTTTTATCAGGACTATTTGCAGGTACGACCAACACTCAAACTTGGTTTACATGTACTTCTGACAGGGATATCTTCTTAACTCACGACAGAAGATGGGTGACGTCTGTCGGTGGAATCTGTCATTAGGCCTAACCGGAAGTTAGATTGCTTTGTATAATACCACTCTCTCTCGCGATCAAGTGAGATCTTTCCATGTCTGTTTCTAACGAGGCTGGTGATTGGTTTTCTCCTACTCTTGTTTATAACGGTTCAAAGAATTCAACCTAAAGCTTCTTCATGAAGTTTCATTCTTTTTTTCCAGCGACCATGGCCCTGTTGTTTGACCTGAAGGAGTTGGTGGATATGATGTCGATCGGCGTCCTGTTGGCCTACACCTTGGTGGCCGCCTGCGTCATGATGCTCAGGTGAGTCCATGGCCTGCATTTCGCCTTGGCGCATTTCATCGCTTTGACGCTCAATTGTTCTCAAAAAGCATCTCCGACCAATAAAATGTCGCTTAGAAGGTGTGGTTTTGCTGTGGAGAGTCACAAATGCTAAAGCCTCCCGACCCAAACGAGCAGGTGAGGTCATCATGGGGCCAAATAGGCCTGCTATCCCTCATCATCATTTTCTTATCGTTTCGATCTCAGGTACAAGAAAACGGAGAGTCCTGAGGCAGAAGTGAACGACCAATCGAGCAGTGAGGCTCAGGTCAATACCATACTAGGACCCAAAATGGCCACCTTGACTCGAAGTACGGTGAACCTTTTGGAGGAGGAGAAATTCACAACCAAACAGAAGTTCATCCGGGTCTTTCGCCCACTGACGGTCGCCGACTCGATGTCAGCAACGATTGTCAAGTTGTTGACAGTATTTCTAAGTACGTATGGTGATTTTCATGTGTAGGTACTTGTAGGCCTATAATGGATTGGAAAGTAGGCACTTCCAACTGTCAACCAGCACCGCAGTGTTCCCCTGTGATAATTTTCACTGCCCCCGCGGTAGTCCCTTAACGCGGGTATTTTTTAGCGCAGGATAGGTAAGAAATACAGTATCCCTTTAACTCCATTGGTTTTTGTTCTCCATTTTTCAGGTCTCTTCATCATTATGTTTGCATGTTTCATTGCATTTGCTCCAAACGAGACAATCCTGTTATTCGCTGTGATACCCAGTGTTTTTATTGTGTTCTTCACGGTCCTTATTTGGATCCAACCACAGGATCGAAGTTTCAAGTCTTTCAAGGTGAGAAATGGCCTTAATTTTTTAATGAAGCATTTCCTTACAAATGAATTTCAAAGGGTTCCTCCAGTCATTCCAGATGGGCAGAGGCGGAATATTGCTGAATAACCTGTTTGGTGTGAATGTACGATATCTCTAGATTTCGTGTGGCGAGTCTCGGTCATCATTTGAACATCATTCAACATAGGTCCTGGGTGTGACCATTAATATTTTAAACCTTAACTCGTTGACCCTCTCTTCAGATGCCCTTGGTGCCGTTCATACCTGTTTTGAGCATGATAGTCAACATATATCTTATGTTCAAGTTATCAAAGCAAACTTGGATACGTTTCGCAATTTGGATGGCAATAGGTAGGTGCATTTTATGTTTCTCTCTTACAAGTATGGAGCCTGCTTGCTGTGTGTGGAGCGTGCCTGGTCGAGTAGTCTGGTTCCTTGACCTGCCGTATCGTGGCGCTGCACTCTCGGTCAGCGCCAGCGCCCGGGCGCCAGCGTCTGGCTCTTTTAATCTCTAAAGGCCCGTTTCCACTATAGCGGATTCCGCCGCGTCTTGCGGCGAGCGGAGCGGTTTTCACAGGCATAGGCCATTGTATTGTTACACACCATCCAAGGACTATCCAAAGCCCTGTGAAAACCGCACCGCTCGCCGGAAACCGCCGCGGAATCCGCTATAGTGGAAACGGGCCTTAGGCTGCTTTTCCACGAGACGTTTGCGGGCGCGAAATAGGAGGAGGACGCGGGTAGAAAAGATCGATCCAACGTATTTCCCTTTAGCTATTTCACCCGCACCCGCGCCCGCCTCCTATTCCGCGCCCGCAAACGTCTCGTGGAAAAGCAGCCTAAAAAGAGCCAGACGCGGAGTGCGACTTACCGAAGGGGTGAGTCCGTAGCGTCGGGCAAGCGAGACTGGTATAAACCCTTAAGGTCTCGGGCCACTTGTGCGTTTTGCGCTGCGTGATGCGTCAAATCTTTTGTTATTTTCCGCCGTTCTGCTTCCTAACAAAAGATTTGACGCATCACGCAGCGCGAAACGCACAGGTGGACCCCGACCTTTACAACCAGTGTCTTATGTAGTCGCAGAGGAATAACAACAAATTAAACCGTCTTGTAAGGAGTTGATACAATACACCAGAGATGCACAGCACAATGCATGTACAAATGTACAGAGACATAAGGCACAGTTGGCCCACATGACGAAGATAAAAGGACAAATTCCCAAGAGTAAAAATACTAACCAACTAAACTTCAGTTCTTGGTTCTATTTTCCATTGCAGGATTTATAATCTACTTCTCCTACGGAATGTGGCACAGTTCTGAACGCATGCAACTTCGAAAGGTTCAACCGGAGTTCTCCCCGAACAAAGAATTTGAGAATCCAGCCCCACCAGAGGACGTCGAGGGTACAAACGTCGACCGAAAAAACACCGATACTACCCCCATCTCCGCTTTATAACACAAATAGAGGTCGCTATGGAAAAGTGTTCTTTAGTGAGATCATAGGGTCGACACGTTCATCCTGAAATAAAAAAATGGTGCCGGTGTAACATCTGCCAATGTTTCTCTGTGTCAGTGTTCCCCTTTACTATTTTGGAAACACAGGCAGATAATCGTTCCTCTGTGTGTGCCATATTGTCAAGTCGCAGCTTATTCCGTCAGAAAATAGGAAGGGAACACTCACAGATGGGGAACACGGAAAAACCTTACAGCGGGCTTTTTAAGAAGCTCTGGTACAACAGAGTTAAAAACCAAGATGGACGTTCAGGAGAGAGAGCATAACTCCTGATACACCGATATACTTCGACATTTTGCCTGTGTATTGACAAGGACCCTCTACAGGATGTCCCAAAAACTGTCCCTCCATATATTTTCTTGGGGCCAGCTTGTATGATGTTTCAATACATGTATTGAGTTTTTAAACCTGGGGCCGGTTGCACAAAGAATCTTAAGTCTAAGAACAAACTTAAGTCTGAAATGAAGTCATCTGATTTGCTGAAATCTGGTCACATGATGACTTAAGTCCAACTTTAGACTTAAGATTCTTTGTGAAACTGGGCCCTGGTTCTCAATGACGTTTAAGGCATATCACGGACACATTTTTGGTACACCCTGTAGTGGAATGGTCTGTCACATTAAGGACGTAAAATATGCATTTTGTTGAGAACAAAATTCATGTTCGACTCTCGTCTTTGTTTCGTTTACTTGATATCTATTGTATAAAGTGAAGAAGTGATATGTTTTAAACGACTGTAAATTGAATTGATGCAATTTTATAATGGACATAGTTTTAAGAAATAAATGTACATGAATGTAACCATTGTTGGGGAATGTCTCATCTATACCTTTGGATGCCTTTGAGACCCCTCATGGTTGAGCCTTTGTGTCGGCTGATTTTCATCCTGAGGTAACCCGTCGTCAGCCATCCTTCCTACGTCATGGCACACATCCTGAGGTTGGAAATGTTTTATAAAATCTCACAGAGAAGACGCCATTCCCAGCATTTCTGCCTTGAACATGTCTTGAAAACGTCAGGGCCTAGATGAGTTTTGAGAGTTGTTCACTCGTATTGTCGAAAAAAGTCTGCGCAGCTTCCTGAGGTAATCAGTGGTTAGGCCTCGGTCCCTACGTCACTCGCACACATCCTGAGGTAAATCGATGGTAAGCCCGCGCTTCCTACGTCACCGCAGTAAAACAACCCAATTTGTTTGTGTGCAGTTACAGAGGACGAGGTGTCCCTCTGGCATAACGTGAAATACATAACAGAATTCCCCACAAATTATCTTGGCCTACTTCAGAAATAGGCCACTGCGCAGGATTAGAACAAATACGTTCAGAAAGGAAAGGATCTCAAAATCGAGCTGCTGTTATGTCTGTGTCTTGCCGTATTTATTTAAGTGACGCCCAGGGTTAGGGCCTACTATAGCCCCTACGGGTTTTGGTGGGTCATACTTCAATTCAGGTAGGTTTGGGGGCATAGAATTTTGGCTGTCTGATCCAACATCTTGCTCGATCCTACCGGGAGTTACCAATGCCTGGGATTCCCCACATCGACGTGCATCTGCTATGTGTAGGAAAATGACAAGGAAAATGGGAAAATGAAAGGAAGTATTTGTTGGCTATGAAATGTACCACTATGTTCAAATCTAGGTAGGATTGCATCTGCAACAATGGACAGCAAAACATCTGTTGGTGGAAATGGGATTTTCAGTTAACGTTGTAGGCCTTGCTTTTATCGTCACTGTTGAGCATGCTGAAGTAAAGTGACCACACTATAGATGGCGTTCCAGTTAAACTGAGTAAGAACCGGTGTAACGTTTTTCAGTGTGGCCCGTGAGCCAGTGTGATATTGCAATAGACTGACGGAATATGAGCGGCGACTTGACAATGAGCGACACACAGAGAAATAGTGCGTCTATGTCTCCCAGTGTGTTCCAAAGAATGGAAATCACACAGAAAGAATGGCCAAACTGAAAAACGTTACATCTGGCATCTGACCGTGCTGCCGCCAAAAGTACCGAAGGCATGAAGGGGGCGCGGTAACTGAGGCAAGCTGGCGGAGGGGGTTGGCGGAGGAAATTTACCGAAACGATGTCGATGTAACGGGAACGTAGTGCGTAGGCTACGTAGGCCTACTCCATATGGACTGCTCACGTAACAAAGGCCCGGCATATCTGGTTAGGGCCTATACGTCTGGGACTCTAGGCCTATCCGTTTTAAACCGTACTTCTAAAGCCTAATTCTAGGCTACATTGGTGGTTTCAGGATTGTTGGTGTGAGAGGACGCGACCGGTGCCATGGAGCCGCCCCTATTGGATCAGTTTATTAAGCACATGACAGATGGCGCTGTTGGCAAGGCCATGGAGTCGCTTTATGAGATATACCACCGCGGGAACGATGTTTGTAATGAACTAAAACAAAGACAGATACTTTTAGAAACGAACGGTGCACTCCTGAAACACGGTGTGAGTAAGGCCCACAAGGAGATAGAGAAACTCCGAGAGGAACAGGGAAAGACACATCGGGCACTGAATGGCGTGCAACTGGTCAAGAGTCTCTCCAAGGACTTACAAGAGTCGGGCGAGACTCAATGCAAACTCGCCAAGGAAGAAATGACGAAGGCGGAGGAGAAGAAAAAAAGAGCGGAAGACAAACTACGAGCGAATAGATTTCTTCTCTTGGTTCCTATCGTTAGTATATTTGTGTTTATATCGCGGGAGAAGAGCCGGTCAGTAATATCGCGGAGTATGAAGGCACATCACGATGGTTTGCTACAGTATGAAGAGGGCGAGGGACTTGTGCGACAAGGAAGACAACTGCAGTCGGGATGTGACAAGCACGCCGAGGAATTATGCAAGAGGCGTGAGAAGTGTGAAGAGAAATTAAACGACATTCACCGGCAACTGGCCGAGAACAAGCGAGAATTACGCTTCATTTTGCTTGGTATCTCTGCTTGTCAGGAGGTTATGATCCATGCCAAGCACGCCACACAGAAAACAGCCGTCTTATGGGAGGACTGTTCGGCTCAGTCGCTTGATTCGTCAAACATGTCGGATGGTCTGAGGTGCTCTTTTGATCAGTTCAAGAAGGCCTGGGGAAAAGTCTACGAGAAATCGGACGTGTACAGAGAAATTACATGTATTAGCCAATCCGGCCTACAAATGACTGGGTTCGAAAAAATGGCGATGGTTGCCAATCACTGGGCGAAAAAAGCCCTGTCCGGATCAGTGTGACACCCCAATCCGCGCCCGTGTCTACACCCCAATACGCATCTGAGTGATACCTCTACCCTGATCCGGGTAGGTAGGTCTTTCCGCAGCGTGTTGGTAAGCTGCCCTGTGTGTAACGCCTCGTCTTGCCAATTGGTCAATTATCCCGTCTTGGACGAGGCCTAATCTGGATTATGACAGCTCACAATGGCATATTTGCGCAGTCTTAAATCAGTGAAACCTAATTAAACATGGATTATGACACCTACATTTACCGAGTGTGTTACATGTACTTGTATGTGTACAAGTGGCGTTTCTGAATTATGTACCCATCTCCTCCGAATGCTATAAAGATTCTTGAATTAAAGCAATGTAGATGTATTTAGTGTATGTTAAATGCACTGCCTATCATGGCAACTTCCTAAAGGCTTACTGTAGGCCAATAACAAGATATTGAAAGTCTAATTCAAATAGGATGACGCAGCCAGTTCAGCACGAGATTCTTTTGATATCTCTCAATGCAGTAGTGAGAACGTTCTACTTTATCGCAAAAGTGGAATTTTCTGGCCAGCTACACAAATGGCTGAGCCATAAACGTTGCCTTGTTGACCTATACCTGTATAGAATATTATACTTGTATCGTTTAAAAGGACATATGAGCATGATTTCTAGCTCTTTGACTTGCAGACGGTGTAAAATTGGCAAAATAATCACTCAAATTTAAGAAGGTGGCTATTCATCGAGCCTGGCTTGCTAAATTTGGGTAATACATGTACGTCGAGCTGCTGCCCTCCTTGTCCTGAATCAAGTCAATTCCATGGTTTTGTATTCGGTTAGCTTAGTGCAAAGGATGAGACAACTTTAACCACGTGGTCGGGGGGTCAATTCCCCTGGAGGCCAAGTTGTTGTTTTTTTTCGCTTTTCCTTTTCTCACAAAAATATTGGAAGTTCTTGAAATAATTAATGTAATGAAATAGTATTTGGGCACTGGCTTGGTAAAGCATCCATCTAAGACGATATGAAATAAATATTGGTAAAAGGGACTTCGTCGGAGTTACTGGTAGGCCCCTATGCACCTTTCAGAAAAAGTTCCAGAACTAGCAAATTAACTTGTCCTTGATTAGGCAACAAGAATAGAGAAAACTTGCTGAGCTGGAACTTATTCCAAGAAGTGTATGTAGGCCTATTGCCAACAGGAAAAACAATCTGAGCTCCCGACTTACTTAGCAGGCAAAGAAATATAGGATCTAGTTGCAAAGAAACACTTTTAAATGAGACAATTTGCCAGGATAAGAAATGTGGATTAGAGTTCATTAATTCTGTAGGCCTACACAGATCGGGACCTAACCAAACTACATAGAGGGCTGCAATCCAAGCTGATAGTTTGTTCCGCCAAACTGCTGCAATTACATGTCGCATGAAAGAACTGAGTCACTGACGACCTCGAGCAGTTATCCTTGGAGGAATTATACTTGTTGAGTACATGTACATGTAATTCAACCAAGCTTAGGCCTACTCCTACCAAATTTACGGTTTGGACTGATGCATATTGAACGGGCTGAACGCATCTCAGGTGTGAATTGATCATGTCTTGTGAACAACTTTTGAGTACCAGACATGGGTATGAAAGAGAGGAACCTACTCCCTGTAAAGTTACCACTATCTGAAGCAGTCATACTACCAACAGCATTCTGATCACTTAACATCTGTGGATAAAACTTTTCCGATTTTAACAACAAGCCGTGGACTCTGCCCCCCCCCCATGAGGCTTGTTCATTGAGGAGGTAAATTGTTTTCTTTCGAGGCTTTTTGAATGGGAATTTTTGTCCTGGTATTTTGGCAATGTACTGAGGAGCAAAGTTTCAACACAGGATATTGGAGACGAATTTGCAAAGTTTGAAATGACCTCTCACGTACATGTACCGGGTGGCCCCCCAAAATGCATCGAACTTCGAAATCTTAACATCGGTCACTGAACCATCTTTTTTGAACGTGGAATTTGGCCTGCTGGTTAAGGCAATTCATGCCTAATGCGAGGCTCCGTGGGTTCGAGTCCGGTAGGAAGCATGTCTTTCACCTTTAGGTCTAATAAGCCAGTTATTATTATTTTGCACCTCATACTATATATTGAACGAGACCCCAAACAATCTCTTTGTCTCTTCAGAAATTTCTGCTAAAGACGTGTTCAGCTTGAAAAAGACCCGTTGGGGTCGAAGATTCGCGCGTTTCTGGAAGTTGACTTTCTGTATCATTTTGTGTCGATTCTATAATATGTGCCTGTTCTTTCTTTGGATATCTCTCAGTCAACATTCAGAAAATAAAAAGTCAAAGCTGTTACTGTGTTTGTCGAAGTGATTACCTGCCGTTAACACCAGCCTTTCAAATGATTGTTCTAGTGCACTTGGACCTTGCCGTCCTTCAATTCACTACAGCTTCAGTTTGTTGATTCAGTAATAAAACTCTTTCCATGTAGTTCTCATTACATATTTATAAATGGTATTTAACTTTTCTACTCCGGGCGAACGAGATGACTGTGTCAACCCCGGGGTGTCAACACATTGGTTTGGCAGATAAATGACCGGTTAGGCCAATTCTGTTTAAAAGTACACTTACATAGAGAAAATGGCACTTCTCTGCAGAGAGAGAAACACGCAGTCAGACCTGGCTGCCCAGCATTAATCCTATTATGAAGGGGGTTCCCTTCCTGTCCAGATTTAAAGACTACTAGACTATAGACTACTTATGATAGCAATAATATATATTCTTGTTATAGGCCTGAGAAACTGATGTGTAGCATTTATAGTTGTATTAATGGTATTCATACAGTATNTTCTCTGCAGAGAGAGGAACACGCAGTCAGACCTGGCTGCCCAGCATAAACCTATTTTTAAGGGGGTTGCCTTCCAACCTGTTCAGATTTAAAGTTAATTATCCGCTATAGATTACTTATGATAGCAATAATATACATATATTCTTGTGATATTGATAGGCCTGAGAAACTGATGTGTAGAATGTAGAATGTAGAATGTATAGTTGTAGGCCTATTAAGGGGTATTCATACAGTATTGACCCTTCCTGAGATACAACTTCAAACAACTCCAGGTCACTTGTCATGCCTCGCCATTTCAATTAGTGCCATTTACCTTGAATTTGATACTGAGATTATGGACAAAAATCTACATTTTTTCACAGTGTTGTCTCGGGGGAAGTGGTCGCTAAAAGGCGACTTTGTATAGCCTGTGGCGGTGATAAAACGATGGACGGATGGCCTCTCGCTACATCAGCAAGGCCACGACTTAAAGGCCCGTTTACACATGCAACTTTTCATATGCAACTTCGTGCAACTTGTTGCAAAAACCTGATGAGACCAAAAAGTTTCATAAAAGTTGCATGTGTAAACGGGCATGCAACTTGTTGCAACTCGATCACGCTGGATGTTGCATCGATTTTTCTGTATGTAAACCGTCCCATGTAGTTTGCAACAAGTTACAAGTTGCTGCAACCTGGTGCAACCTAGTGTAAACCGCCCTTTAGAGGGAAAGAATCTGTCAAGATGGGGCTCTCGTTCCTCACAGCCGTTGCGGATTTNCTGGAACTAGTTTATCGCCGTCTTTTGAGTGCGTACACTGAAAAAAGTGAGAACGCCAAAAACGTGTTGTACAAAACATGTTCTCCTGAACATGTTCATTTGAACCATATTTTGGCACACATTCTGGAACGTGTTCTGTTAATAACATGTTCATGATGTTCATTTGGGAACAGTCAGAACATGTTCTTGGCGTTCTAGATATCATGTTCTTCTGAACATGTTCATTTGAAGCAGACTTCCACTCACGTTCCCCAGAACGCGTTCTTATTCTCGAGAACGGGTCCATATGATGGCATCGTGTTCATCTTTGCACGCGTTGAATCTACCTGCATTCAAATTTTGTTATTCCATGGAGGAATTATCAGTAAATATATCCTTCATGGATATGCGATGCAGTACCGGGTATGAAGAAATCAGCTGATGGAAGTGACATATTTGACAATAGAGCAAGGTAAAGGCAAAAAACACACCATATTGAAACAAACCAAGTGGAGGTGAATGCACAAAAGTAGTTTCAAACGTGCAAAGTGTCAAATCAGGGGCAAGAAAAAGGAGTAATTTGAAAAAAGATCTTCTAAAAATAAAATTCATTTATTAAAACAAATTCTTGGATTAATGTTCTTTATATTTCAACTTTCAGCCTCTACAAATTAGAGGGTTAATCAAAGTTATTTCTCAATCACCAAACTTCCAGCAGTTTGGTAAACAAGCAGATTGCCATTATAGCTTCCTCAGCTTGACAAAATCAGTCTGATATATCCTGCTCTTCCAACTCACTTATTGACATAAAGTCTTTGTAGTACCGTATTCTCAAGTTTGCAAAAAGGGCCAGAATTAGGCCGACCAGTCATCACATATTTAGAGCTGCTTGGTTTGGACAATCATATTTCCTAGAAGTTCTAGTTGGGGCGAAAAACCAAAAGATTTCAAACTATCTGCGAGTTGATTGGCTAAAATTAAGGAATGGGTCAGACTCTAACTTTGTTGATCCCATCCACTTAAAAGGCCTGGAGTGAGGGCCTGAGTCCTGACTCTCATCATTCTTTATCCTTCGAACATAATACACAGTACTTTCTCAGTACAACTCGCATGTTAAAGAGAATGTATCACGGCTTCATTGTTTACATTCAATGTTTGTAAACATGGATGTTTACATTATGATATTTTGGACTTCTGGAACATGCCAACCCACCAAATTGAATACTTTTGGTATCAACAGAATTTCTAGAATGGTATGCCACCAAGAAATTATTCATAAGACAAAGAAAGCCTGGACATAAACAAACAAAATGTAAATAAACAATGAATTTCGTGGCCTCCGAAAATACCCGTGATACATTATCTTAAATGATACAATAACAATTTTTACACGGTGCTGGTTGCAGGAAACCTACCTCCACCCTCGTCGGGCGGGTTCGGTTCAGGATGGATTGATCGCTTTTACACGATGCGGGCTACCAAACCCGCCTCGATCTAGTTCGAGGTCGGTTCGTTCAAATACGTGCCACTAGATGGCACGTATCAACATTTACAGTTATCGTAAGTAAAAATATCCCGGAAATAATCACTAAAAATTGATGAACTATGCTTCTAACAGCATGAGCAGTGCTTGAGAAATCTCGTGCATGATTTCTTCACAGTGAAAATGTCAAAATACAAATTTCATTTTTGCACACATGATCGACATACCTGACATCAAGTTGGCCCCGGTCATGCCCAATTTCTGGCTTTCCTGCACTTCAGAATTCATGTTAGTTGGTTTCAAAACCCATGTTGTCTAAGAATTTACGCAACTTCATACCTTTATTAAACTCCTCAGTGATCTGCAGCATGACCTCCTGCAGGAAACCCAGAAACTGGGCATGACACTGGGGATAATTTATATCAAGTACAAAGTAGAAGGCACTGAGAGTGAAGAATGCTTCTGCCACCGTGTTTAGGAGGCAGTCCACTTTCTGCTGTCCCGTGATGATAAAGGCGCTAACCTGATGACCTCCCTCTTCTATTACGTGAAATAGTGGGTAATTCTTTCTCTTTCTGGAGATGAGAGATTTGAGTTCCTCGGCCTAAAAGCAGAAAAAACAAACACACTGAATATCACAAACTTTAATTGAATTCATTCAAGTTCCATTCAAACTTTAGCACATGAACAATGCAAGGAAGGGTTTGCTCAGATGGAACAGTTTTCTTACAGCTGTACTTTTATACTAGTGGTTGAAGTTTATTTCTTGCAGCCCTGTCTAGGCGACATAAGAGGAGGTGGTTTTGATGATCCTATGTTGTATATTGATGACCGTGATGTTGCAACTCCACGATAAGTGCAAAAGAACTTTTCAGGCGTTCTCCATTTCAGTGAATCTGTAGAGACATGACAAACCTACCTTTACGATCACAAAAGCAGTTTTGGAGACAGTCGATGTATTAATTTCTTCCTCTACCCATTTCATGATTGTTAGTTCATTGATCTGAAATCACCAAGGAAGCTTTAAACAGATTTTTGAAACATTAAAATCCATCTCCAGTGTCCGCAACTGAGATATTTGTTATGATCTCTATGTACAGTGAACAGGAAGTCAAACCTCCAGAAATTCGCAAACTTTCGGCCCCAAATGGGGCCTTCATCAGGCTCTGTCACTTCACATCACAATATGAAAATCCAGAGAAGACTGAGCTGAATCCCAAATGTAGATCTAAAATATCCAGTACAAAACAGTTTGTACTGGATATTTTAGATCTTCCTATTCATTATCATCCGTTTTTTTTTACTTTCGTGCGTCTTCTCTCTTTGGATCCCTATGTACAGAGGCTAAATAAAAATGACTTAATATGGATCTGCTAATTGATACCTCATTACTACATAGGCAGCAGTCCACATGAGAGAGGTGACCACCAGTTCTGTGGAAGGTTTATAAACCATCGACAGTTTGAACAAATACAACTGAAGTCTGTCATGCTTGGTACTTACAGGCTCCTTCGCACTTTTCTTTTTCATCTGATGTGACAAAATTTTAATTTTATTTTGCCAGTTGTTTTGGAATGTCTCGAAGAGGCATTTGTTTTGCATCTCAAAATCCTTCCTAAGCTGAAATAACAAAAAAATGCTTGATGCCATCTGTTTTTTAAAAAATTGGCACTGATTAAAATGATTCACACATTACTCACGCAGTGTCCTCCTGAACTGTAAATAAAAATATTTCACCCAATACGTGACCAGGTACTGGCTCTCTATCTATTTTGGCAATTAAGAATGATACATATTTTGATAGTAACAACATTCAGATTATTGGGAGACACTCACCAACTGTCCATTCGTCAGATATGGAAATTTGAGCAACGCATCCTCATAATTCAGTTCCTTAATCTCGATTTTCCTTGTTTCAAATGTCGCCTCCATCATTCTGCTCATCCTGTTGATATCTTTGTTACCGGTAGTCTTGTTCCACTCAGTAATCAAGTCCTCTAATTTTGTGTCACTAGTGGATGCAGTGGCTGGAGGTTCATCTGATGATGCTGCAAACAATTTATGGAAATTTCTCTAAACATTTATTACTCAGAATAAAATCAACAAGTGGGGATGTAGACAGAAATTTTTTAAATTTTTCATCATTAATTCAGAAACGTTAGGACTTGCTAGACTGCCATATTTATTCCATTCTCATTTCTCTCTAAAGTGTATGGTATTCAAACTGTCTGGTCTTCACATTTTCACTTCTCTATGTATTTTAGCATATTGAAATTATGCCACTGCATGCAGATCAATTGTTTTCACAGTTGGCTTAGCAGGTTTTACTCTCTTAGGTGCTGTTGTTTCACCCTCTTCTTTTCTTTTCAAACGAATGTGTCTCACTTTTTGGGACAGATTTTTCTTGAACATTTTCTGAAACATTATTCAACAGTTTAAATAACTTATGTCAAAAAGAGAGAAACAGGGTGAAAACAAAAATAAAGCCCTGTTAGTCAATGGGGCCCACCCTGATTTAGAAAGTACTTGTAAAAGGCTTGTAAAAGTTAAGATAGCTTCGATAAGCCTTCTGGAGTTGATCAAGATTCAAGATTAGTGTGAGACAACACCTACCCAAGGGTTGCTATCAAGTTTGTTCCCAATGCAAGGGTACCTCTCGTACATCATTCTCCCAAACGCATTGTACGTGTCTTTATCGCGGATGTCCTGCTGAGCTAAAATGCCATAGGCTGTCTCCTCGATGAATTTGTGCCAGCATCTCAGTATGGTACCATTCTTCAAATGTGTGCTTACAAACTCACTGTAATTTGGTGGCTGTGAAAGAAGAGAGAACCAGTGACACAAAAGTAACATGCAAGTCTGTGCACATTAGGCTGTGTAAACTTACAGATCACTGAGCTATCTCACTCCTTAAAGCAGAAAGGAGCACAAAGCTGAAGGGAGAGTAAGGTGTCCAGCGGTTTTCATGAAGGGCCAGAGCACTGAAGAATCTGCTTAAGTGAATGCAAGAAAAAGTAAAATTCACGTCTCCCTTACCATGAAATCAACAACATTTTCCTGTGTTTTATCTTCCAAAACTTGTGGCTGCACCTCACTGCTGCTGGATAAGCTGAGAACTGATGGCGTACTATCAGGATATTTTACTGTAGGTGCACGAAAAATATCACTCTCTGAAGATACAGAATATTTCACCGTACTGTCTAAGACTGAGGGTTCAGCTATTGACACACTTTGTGATGTTACGTCTTCCAAGCCTGGAATATCTGTGAAGGAAACAAAACCTATATGTGAATGAAGTTACAATAGTGAATGAAGTTACAATAGCGATTAGTCTCGCTTGGCCAGGTTGGGTTTTCCTGGAAGTAATTTCCCACGGGAATTATTCGTGAGAAACCGTGGTGATTGGCTGGAGCCCAGTGGAGTGCCATCTAGTGGTGTTACC
>NMRB01004258.1:0-34671 GCA_002633025.1 Notospermus geniculatus
ATATGAATGCTTTGTTGACCGGGCAGGTTTGCTCTCAAAGTCACCCGTTTATTTCCATGAAGAGAAGTTTTGATTGTTGTGAGACCATTTTTGTATGTTAAAGTAACCCTAGTTCTAGACATCAGTCGCGACAATCATGGCGCTGACCATGCTGGAGTTGGCCCTCGCATTGGGCGATTCACCATTGTTGGCTCCCACACGAGTTTCGCCGACACCAATGGCATGAATGACTCAACTGCCCATAGTTTTCTATATAGTTGAGTTGCCCATAGAGAGCCAACTCGCACGAGGCAGCTGCCATGTGCAGCATCCTACACTGAAAAAATACATGTAGAACAACACCCCGCACAACACAAACCTACATGTAGCACGCCGCGACAAACCTTCGAGTCGCCCTTGCTTCGCGAACGCTACCAATACTTTTGCTCGTGAACGAATTGCAACCGCCACGGAAGATCGATACCACCTTCATCATCATAATGCCTTCGACCAGCATGATGACCTCGATCAACATACACGGGTAAAATGCCCAAAGAGTTTGTATGATCGGATAGAATGTAGACGAAGTACAAGGCAAGGAAGTACATGTACTCCGTCCGATTGAATGAACAATAGATTTTGCCACAAAGATTGGCAGAATCGGATAGAGTGATTGCATTTAGCAAGTACATGTATATGGGCGGTTATTTCCGCAGAATTAAACGTGCTTGTCGTGCGAGTGAAGCAGACGAAGACGTGAGTGTAGCGTGCGTGAAACAAAAGTAGACGTGTTTAGAAGCAAACATTACAATTGTGAAAATAATATTAATGCCATGAACAAATCATATGTCAACGAGAAAAATATCATATGCGTTAATCAGACGTTGGGTGGCGCTGCAGTCGATTGCAGCGCCACTCAACGTCTTATTAGCGCATAAGAAATTTTTCACGTTGACCAATGATTTTTTCGTGGCCATTGATATTTTCCTCCCTGCCATGTGTTTAGAAACGAATACATTGACTGCAGCGCCACACAACGTCTGATTAACGCATATGATATTTTTCATGTTGACATGTGATTTTTCCCTACCACCAAATACATGCTACACACGCACGTCTGCTTCACTCTCACAACATGCACGTCTAATTCTGCGGAAATAACCACCCATCGTTATATCCGCAGAAAGTAGACGTGCTTGAAAAAATCATAGTGTCAACGTGAAAAATTTCTTACGTGTTAATAAGACGTTGGGTGGCGCTGCAATCGACTGCAGCGCCACCCAACGTCTGATTAACGTATATGATATTTTTCTCGTTGACATATGATTTGTTCATGGCATTAATATTATTTTCAGAGTTCTAAAGTTTGTGATACACACACAGCAAACACGTCTACATTTGTTTCACGCAGCTACACTCACGTCTTCGTCTGCTTCACTCGCACAAGCACGTTTAATTCTGCGGAAATAACCGCCCATACATGTATAAGGCTAGGACAATACTCTGTCCGATCACCGGCCTGTAACAATGAACAGAACAATAGAGTTTGCCACAAAGATTGACAGAATAGGATGGAATAATTGTATCAACCAAGTAAGGCTAGGACTTAGGCCTGCTCCGTCCGATCACCGGCCTGTAAGAATGAACAGAACAATAGATTTTGTCACAAAGATTGGCAGAATCGGATGGAATAATTGTATTGACCAAGTACAAGGCTAGGATATAGGCCTGCTCCGTCCGATCACCGGCCTGTAAGAATGAACAGAACAATAGATTTTGCACCAAGAAGATTGGCAGAATCGGACGGAATAATTGTATCAACCAAGTACAAGGCTAGGACTAGGCCTACTCCGTCCGATCACCGGCCTGTGACAATGTAAACAGGTGAACGAACAATAGATTTTGCCGCAAAGAATGGCAAACTCGGATTGGCTGTAAACCAGGCATATTTAGAAATGGGTCATGTGTGTTAGTTTTAGCCCCTTTGCTCTCCAAAGCCGAGTAAATTCATGTCTGCCCTGACAAGCGTTCCAATCAATCCTCCCCTCGCTCGAAGTGACCGTAGGCCTTGATTTGTCAAGGTGTTCGTGTGGTAACATGAAATGAACGATGATGTATCGAATGAATACTGAGCATTATTGCAGTGGCGTCAGTTCCTCTCTCTCTTTACAGATGGAGTATAACTCGCCGAGTTTCTCCGAGGCTGCACTGTGTAGCGTTCGTCGATAAGTTCTATAGAAAGGAGCAAATGTCAGCGAATAATCCTAGGGTTCGCTGAGCTTCTTTGAGACAAGGCCATGCAGCATTGCGCCAAATTCTTCTGGGAATGAACAATGTTTGGTAAAGAGCAGTACCTTATGGCAGTACCCAGTTCCTAACTGTTTCAAATCCACTCACGCTCGAACTTTGGTACGTGGTTGGTCCATTTTTGGAATATCTTTCTTCGTGCACCCAGTCAGTCACAGTTCACCTTTAATTGGTCGGTGGTTTGTTCCTTGCTGGAGTGCAATTGTCTATTAATTTGGAACAATTCTTACATCAAAGGTGGTCGAAGGAAGCCAGAAAACAGGTTGCTTCTCGAGGCTAGTCAAGGCTCGTGAGACTAAATGGGAAGCAACTGGTTGTCGAAACCTTTAGCTCATACAGGGTGTATCAAAAATAAGTTCCCTGAACAGGACACTGACGTTGTTGAAGCGACCTTCCCTCATACAGGGTGTGTCAAAAGCAAGGTCCCTGAGGAGTAATGTAAACGTTGTTGAGGGGGCCTATCCTCATACAGGGTGTACCAAAAAGGCCCCTAAGTAGTATAAATGTCGACGTTGTTGAGGGGGGCTGTCTTCATACAGGCCGTGTATCAAAACAAGTTTTCTGAATAGTTACGTCCATATTGTTGAAGGGGCCCTTTCCGGAAAGCCCTGTTGGTAAGATTGGTAACAAGTAATCTCTGTGAATCACTTACGCCCCTCCCCCTCGGCCATAGGGTACCTCCCAATGAACCTAGAGGTACGGATGTATCGAGCAGACGTACCGAGGTATAGAGTTTAGGGTCAGATATATGTGTATTTTACTGGGTGTGGCATTTCAGAGTACATTTCCTGACCTTGAAGAGGACCAATGGAGGTCAGAAATTTCCTTCCCTCACGTTTAAGGAGTGGCAGCGTAAGCACTCAATACAGGTGCAGTAGCGAAAGGGTCCCAGTATTTAACTACCAGTTGCTTTGGGTAAACATGGCCACCGTTGTTGACCTACATCTTTCACGACCCTGAAACGAATCAGTCATCACTGAACCGTGCAATAACTACCATTTAGATTCACCGTCTCCCCTCTCTACTGAACCATCCCGCGTTCCTAACTCCCGCCTCTGGCTAGTCATCATTGAGACTCTCCCGTGGGACGCCGGTCGATTTTCACCAATGATACCGTCCCTCTCCCGCGCCTACACTCACGCGCCGGGCCGTGAATGGCTCCACAACCGGCATCCTCGGAGAAAGGAAAGGTACGATTGTCTCTGAAACGGTAAGTCCATCTTTTGATCACTCTGTCCTTTACTTCAGTGCCAGGCCTTGTGACAAGTCCGACGGTGTTGCCATATTGGGCGAGACGCGTGAACCACCATGCGCTCAAGAATTCATGCGGTTTCCTCGGTGTTGCTTTTCCGTTTCTCTGATTCAACCTCACGACGGAAAGGCGATCACCGGGGAAGCAGGTGTGATAGAATCTAATACCCGCGTCTTCCTGATGTCCCCCTGTATTGTTTGTCACAGGATTAAGTGTCTTGGTCTCTTTAGAGTACAATTCAATGGTGCCGCTTAAATCCGTAAATGTATTGTTGGGGGACATCACATATCGGGGACATCAGATTCTTTTACACCGGTGTGATAAAATCTAATGCCCCAACCCGCCTGATGTCCCCCTGCATTGTTTGTCACAGGATTAAAAGGGTCTTGGTCTAGAGTACAATTCAATGGTGCCGCTTAATCCGTAATTGTATTGTTGAGGGATATCACCTGTCGGGGGACATTACATTCTATTACACCGGTAATCGCTGGATATCGTCTTTAAGCGCTCCTCCACGTGAGAGTTTCCCGTCCGAGTTTGCTCTCTATGGGCATCTCGACCATAAAAAACTATGGGAAGTCGCCTGTGTCATTGGTCTCAGCGTACGCCGGGAGGACACTGCCAGAATTGCCCATTGAGAGCCAACTTGAGAAAACTCTCACTTGAAGCCGCACCTTTAGAAAGGACCTTGGAAAATAGGGAGTTTAAGAAATCAAACGATAAATGTTAACTTTACGATAACGTTATTTTTTGTACTGAAAATGCAATATATAATCTGGTGAATTCGCAGTATGAAAAATAACGTTGTCGTAAAGTTAACGTTTAACGTTTGATTTCTTAAACTCCCTATTATCAAGGTAATCTCGGACGGTTTCTGTTTATCACTGAGTGGGAGTTCCATAGGCAAATATTTCCGTCCAAAATGTAGGACTCTCGTTCACTTTGGCCCTCACATTATAATTGATACCAGCACATTACCCATGGGGGGGGGGGGTTGAATTGGGTACATGCCCGAGTCAAGGTCTACTTCATGTTCACTTTTTGAGTCGCTTTGACAGAACATGTTTTCTCCGGGCACGCCGGTTTCCTCCCACTGTACATTTGCACATTTATTCGCCCAATATTGTCTATCATCTATAGAACCAGAAACGCCATTTTGCACTCGGGTTTCAACTCAATATTTTTTCGAAATCACATACGGGCACCACTCCTAGCCAAAACTAATTGCATCCTGTTGAACAATACCCCTATTTTTCATTCATACGCACCATAATTACATTCTAATAGCCATTTCTACTTACTGTATTGATTTCAACCGTTATTGTCTTGTCGAACAGCCCGATGTGGCGATATCGGTCCATGGAGAGATTGGAGGCTGATTAAACCAGATACTTGGTATTGCGGTAGAGTAGCTTATAGAGTAATCTAGTCTTCTGATTGATATATGATACGCATTGTGCGATTTGTTTACATGGGTAAGAGGATAAGGATCTCTTTTTAATAGTCTTTGCTGGTAAAAGTGTAACAGGAAGCTAATCCCCCGTAATCTTAGTCCGGTTCTATTGTTCGACATAGGATTAAACGATGAGGTTATAGAAGCCTTGACCGTTGGATTGAAATTTTACAATGGAGTTGGCTCTCAATGGGCAATTCAACATTTTTGGCTTTCTTCACTTTGTACGCTAAGACCAATGATACAAACGACTGCCCATGGATTTCTATGGTTGAGCGGCCCATAGAGAGCCAACTCGAGGGAGAAAACTCACGTGGAGCTGGCTCTCAGTGGGCAATTCACAGTTTAAAATTGAGACCAATGACACAGATGACTGCCCATAGCTTTCTATGGTTGAGCGGCCCATAGACAGCCAACTTTGCGCAAGAAAACTCACGTGGAGCTGGCTCTCAATGGGCAATTCACAGCTTAACATGAGACCAATGACACAAACGACTGCCCATAGCTTTCTACGGTTGCGTTGCCCACGAGACCCAATTCCCGCAAGAAAGCTCTCATGTTGAGCAGCACCTTTAAACGGCCACGATAGTGCCATTTTTTTCGACAGCCGGCGCCACCGGCGGTGACTGCATCATTCTCCAATACCGTAGTTTTGCCTTTCGCCTCAGTGTTGGAGAATGACAATACAATGCATAGGGGCCTACATGGATACCCTAAGAAAGAGAGTCTCTCTACATGGGGCGAGGTTGATAATATATAAGCGGTAGTTTACAACATTGTCAATAGAGGTCTCCCTTAAAGGAGCACGGTATTGCCACTTTTTCTCGACAGCTGGCGCCACCGCGCCACTCTCCAACCCAGGGGACTAACTACGATTCGGCGAATGACCCGATTTACTGCGTACATTTTGTAATGCATTTTTGTAGTTCGTGTTGCTGCCGCTAGGTGGCTCCCTCTACGTCGGCAGTCAAATAACGCAGTAGAGATGCAATACCGTGCTCCTTTAACGCGGGTATGTTTAGCGCAGGATGGGGAAGGAATAGAGTGGCCCTTTAAAGGACCATGGTATTGCCACTTTTTCACGACAGCCGGCGCCACCGCGCCATTCTCCAACCCAGGGACTAACTACGTTGTCGGCGAATTGACCCGATTTACTACGTACATTTTGTAAAGAATTTTTGTAGTTCGTGTTGCTGCCGCTAGGTGGCTCCCTCTACGTCGGCAGTCAAATAACGCAGTAGAGATCCAATACAGTGGCCCTTTAAGTGGTGGTGAAACACGTCACTATTTTTACTAAGAAGAGGAGAACACAAGAGGAAACCGGACGCCCCATCGGGAACAAATTGCTTCAACGGACTCCCATCATGGGTTTTGTACCCGAAAATCCCGGATGATTTGTCAAAGAATATGGCGGCCATTCTTCGCGTGATTGGTCTCCGGGGAGCAGGAAGATTAGGACAGCGCGATTAACCGATACCCGACGTGATATCACCGATTCCACACCAAGTTCTGAGCACGTAGCAGCAATTCCCGTAATCCAGTAATTCTATTGTGTGCAAGTATTTGTTGCATCAATCTTGGAATAGATTTCTAAGAATGACTTTATTGCTCTTTTAGATTTAATGCTAACCGTTAGAACTTGGTGAAAATGCTATTTGTTTTAAGAAATTGGTCTCGGGAGATTGATAGAAATTAGTCTCAATAGATAAATAGTTATCCTGTTTCTGGTTTAGGATCGTCGGTGCATGTTTGTTGGAATGATAGGCCATCATATCAATGTCTTATCTTCTCTGAGCCGTCAGGTTGACGTGCAGTGATCTACCCCGTACTGAACTGGCACCAATGTGACCATGATATCAGGCCCCGGGCTCGAATCAGCCCAGACCATACGGAATTAACCATGCCTGGCTCTTCACGTCTGTCGCATGGGACAGTAAAGCCGTGGAGCCTCGTACCTTTGTGCCTCAGTTAGTAACGGTAAGTAAGCGCGTTGAACGCCGCGGTTTCCTCCCACATACAGGGGTCACACCTCCCGCGTGAAACGCTGCGGGAGGCGCGCATTTTTTCGCGTGGCTGAACCACGTGTGCAGACAGCCGCACCCTCCGAGCATGCGAAGTGAGAGAAACCGCCGCGGCAAGCGCACTGGATAACTACAAAAGTTATTTCGGGCGGCGAGCGTGTGTCTTTTTGCCGCGCGTCTTTGGTGTGACCCTTTTATTGAAAATCCATTGAACCTATTTTCGCGGCGGTAAACGCGCGGCGTTTTTCGCCGTCGCGGCCCGCGGCGCGGTTTTGGTGTGAATGGGTCTTTAAAGGACGCCATCCAAGTGAGGAACATGAGTAGCTTGAGATGGCCTCTTCCGTACTTACCAGGGCCGATGACGCTTTGGCTTTGGCCCTGATGGTAAAATCCAATCCAATATCATAATGGGGCCTTTCCAAAAGCTGCCCCTCTTCAAAACACAAAAACCATTATGGTAAGCCACAGGCACGTCGAGCCTACATCTCTCACCAATCGCGCCAAACAGATCACCATCCGACTCGTCTCCGTCTTAATAGCGAAACAGAGTGTCCCGCTAGTCCCACCACCCCAATCATTCAACCAGCCATATCGCTCATGATCTTTACCAGATAAACCGACCACATTATCCGCGGTATCGATTTTACGACACGAGTTAAATACGGACAAAGATATCGGCGATGTTTAGCAACAGCCAGTCGTAGAACCAAGTCGGTGTACTCCCGTCTTATTTCGATGACACTTGCTCGTTTCTCAAGAACTTCGGAGGAGTGCTCAAGCTGTGGAAAATCTTACAAGAAATAGAGTGGCCAGTAATGTCTGTTTAATTAGGCATATCTTCCCACTGTGTTGGACAAATTGTTGTCTGGATGGTGGAGTTGGAACATCCACGCTAGACACCAATGAGGTGGCGGGTTCGAAGTCCATCGAACCAGGGCTCAAGTGTAAAGAGGGCAATCTCCCCTCGACATAATAGGTTTCGCCGGGGGTCTGATCCTGCAAGTTATATGGCAAATGCTATTGTTCGCCCACAAATGCTACTGTTCACCTTGTTATAAAGGCTAGGAATCGGACAGTATTATCCTAGCCTTAAACTTGGTTTATACTCAATCCGATTCTGCAAGTCGTACGACAATTGCTATTGTTCGCTTACCAGTTTACATAGTTTTAAGATGCCCACAGGTCGACATTGCGTCTTGAAGCAACTCGACGGATCCGTCGCCGATCAATAAACCACCATGCGCAGGTCGACATTTCAGCGATTGAGAGGAACTCGGAGCAACTGGCAGTTATACATGTACCTCGAACAGCACGCTCAAGTCGACAACGCGTCTTCCATGCCCTCGGACGGTCCATTCCAACAACTAGTCGCCGAAAAGTAGAACATGGGCAACTCGAAGCAACCCGCGACAACTGGCGGATCCGGCAGTTGCTCGGAGCCGCAAGCACGCTCAGGTCGACAAAATCGGCAACTGATCAGTCACTCCGAGTTGCTTCCATCGCCGGAAAGCTAGTTACCGCGAGTTGCTTCAGGACGCAATGTCGACCTGTAAGCCACTTTAGGCAGGGCGACAGCAAAATCTGACGAAATGAACCTTGCCTACGCCCCATATGTCCTCTACATGCGGTAAGGTGCTCCGATTTGTCGCTACACAAATGAAAACCATTCTCTTTGAAGCCAAGATTATCACAAGACGACGCTACCAAGCAGAACACAGATAACGAAGCCGAGATTCTCCGCCTGTGCCGAGTATCCCTATCAACCCGACGTATCCACGCCGTATCCGTGGCATCGATGGTACTTGTTATCTTCTCAATGTATCTTTTGAGAAATCGTTGCAACGTAAAAGGAAACGAGCCATTAGCCATCATGCTGAGCACCATTTAGACACATTGGGTATTCGACTTAAACAGTTCGATGGGACTCGGGTAATGGAGGAACTTGTGTCAAACAGTTACGAAGGGAAAAAATGTTCAGCCCCCCCTGCGGACTTATCAAAACATCGTAGCTAGTTGTACTTAATGAAACAAAATGTCTTAGGCCTATGTATTTCTTTTGCAATTAGATACATTTGCAGCTTAATTCTCTTTCGCGTCGAAATTATGCATGTAAATTTTAAATATACTCACGAATAATGCACATGTATACTCTTCGTAAACGACTTGCAAATGCACATGTCGACTTAAAGCGGACTATTCGCGCCGAGTCAAAGATTCCACAGAACAGTTTCCGGAGCGGCCGCCGCAATGCATTTACCAGTTGTTGTTACGAATAAAACGGGTTGTTTTATTATTTTTGGTTCACTTTGGACAGACGCGAAAAAAAACCGCTTTAAGATTCCAATGTGAAACAGACCCGAGACTGACCTTTTGACGCTACGGAATGACGTCAGTTCCGCCAAACTGAACTCTCGCGAGATCTAGAGTCTCACGATTCCCGCGTTTTACGCAGCGTCCAAGATGGCCGCCGGCCAACCTCATCAAAAGTAACTAGTTACCCCGGGCAGCTGTACAATATGACATAAACCGTTACTATCGACCTGCTTACTTATCCCGAAAGTAAACAGTTTTGGTTGTTTCAGCCACAATTCGATTGCTATGAATAAATGATTCCGTTTCTTTTGTTGAGAGTCAGACAGTCAGTAAAGTGTCAGCCACTTAATGGACGATGGCGTAATCCCAGAATATTCTAGTACAATGTAACTCTCAGCTACATCACTCCGTAAACGTTCGGTACAACCACCCCTCTCCAACAATCTCACAAGAAAACGTTGAGTGCCTCAGTATGTAAAGTTCTGTTGAATGTTTGCTCTCGTTGTATCCATTGTGGGCTATCCATCTTTCGGTTGCTTACTCAAGACGCCGCAACCTCGGCGTGATGACAGAACATCATATGCCCATCAATCTAACCGCCCCTTGAGCCCGCCAACTATGCACATCAACATTTTCAGTCGGTTGTGTTGGGAGTGTGGTGGGGAGGCTGGTTTGGTGGCGGAGTTGCTGGATCAGACAATCAGGTCCTACCAGGAGCATCCTGAGAATAAATCCAGCCCCCTCCGTCGTCACCGTGTTTATGCACGGCCGTGGCGGGCGCTGAGAACCTCTGGTATTCTCAGGATGGCTCAGGAGGTGGCGGAAAGGTCCGTTTCTACCACAACAGCGGATTCCGCCGCGGTTTGCGGCGAGCGGTGCGGTTTTTACAGGGTTTTGGATAATCCTTCAATGGTTTAACAATACATGCCTTGTTGATTATCCCAAATGCCTTTGAAAACCGCTCCGCTCGCCGCAAGCCACGGCGGAATCGCGGTAGTGGAAACGGGTCTTCATGCAGGGAACGGGTCACCATCGTAAGCCCGTTGTCCGCTCCTCTGTTTTGGGCAATTCGACGGCAGATCGGACGGAGCTGACCGTAACCTTGAGGCCTCCTCCATGAGGGTTTTCTCGCGCTAGTTGGCTGACTGACTCTGATACCAAAGACACAAGCGACTGCCCTTAGTTTTCTGCGGCTGAGTTGCCCAGAGGGCGTCCACTCGCACGAGAAAACTCGTCTTTGGGCTGTTCGCTTTTACGGACCATGCGACGGCAGATCGGACAGATTAGCCTGTAAACCGAGCCTTTTGCATGCCTTGTCGTTCCCGGTGTAACGTTTTTTGAATGTTCCCCATCTGCGAGTGTTCTCCTCCTATTGTCGGACGGAATAAGCTGCAACTTGACAATAGGGGACACACAGAGAAACGTACCGATCTATCTTAGTCCGGACAATCTGAGCCAAAAATTGGGTCAACCCACTACTAATTGCTTTTTTAACAAAGTGATACTTTTTGGGACCCTTAGGTCAAATTCTATTTGGCAAACAAAAGTACGCCACAATTTATGGAGTGGAAGGGGTCAGTTCATCGAGAATGGAAGTGGATTTCATGCCGATTCGATCGCAGCCACGCAGCATTCAAATAACCGACGAAATCCATAATCCAAACCATCCAAGCAAAACGTTCTCTGGCAACCGCAGAGTACATTATCAGTTTTATTGAGATGGAATGTGTTAACTTTATAACTGTTGCTAGAGTAGTTTTATGTCTATTTCTAGCTAATGAATGCGTCCCATTTCATGCAAAGGTGTAAGGTCGGTGTTTTCAATAGCTTAGGACTGAATGACCATGCGTCCAGACGAGAATGTTTCAGATTAATTACATTAAATATCACATATATTTTGTTCATTGCGTTATTGCCGAGTCGAACATCCAGATCTAATGGTACTTATTGATAATGATGAAAAGTTTGTTGCGTACTATCCCTCCGATCGCGATCTAAAGCCAGCAGCACACCAGGCGATATCGCAAGCGATCTGATCGCCAGCGAGCAAAATCGACCTTTGAAGCCAGGTGTGCGCTGGACAGCGATGCGTGGAATCCTCTCGCCAGCGATGTTCGCCCATTGTCAAACAATGCCAAAACTGATATCGCCTAGTCGGCGGTGGCTGTGAGACGATCGGTGTCGATCAGATCGCTTGCGATATCGCCTGGTGTGCTGCTGGGTTTAAGGGTCCCACTACAAATGGTGCCGCCACAACTCCGAAAAAAAGAGACCCAACATAACAGCAGAACCCAACCACAAAGACAATCACCAAACAGCAAACTTCAAACGGGCAACCAAGATTACACAGGTTCGCAGCGGCCCGACTCCGACTTCAACTACGAGAATGAATTGCAGTCCGCTATGGACATCCTTGATAAAAACGATTTGATAGAAGTTTTCAATTCGTCAAACACCATAAATTGAAGGCAGAAAAATTTGGCCTTATAAATCGGAAGTGCGGATAAATAATGAATGCTGAAGTCGTAATCCTAGTCATTACGACTTGAAACACGACTATAATATTTGCGATTTACATGCACTTCCGATTACGAGTCAAAATTATTCTGCCAAAAAAGTTATGGCAATTTACGATTTGCAAACGTCTATCGAATCGTTTTTATCATGGATGTCTACAGCGAACTGCAATTCGTTCTGGTAGCTGAAGCCGGAGTCGGAGTCTGCGCAACCTCTCTCATATGTTGTGTTTTGTGAAGCAGAATTTATATTGCAGGAGCACGGTGATCAACATTACCTAGCAACTTGACTTCTTACGAACTAATTTCGGCGGGTGCGAAAAAGATGCCGATTTTGAGATATTGGCCGCCGTCACTCGCCAAAATTTAGCCTTTCGTTATAGAATGTAAAAAAACTAAGGTAAAAACAAAGGTAAATCACATGAACCTTTCTGCTACAGCACGAACATGTAAACAATGCGACTTAGTTTACCTCACTGATCGTAGAATGAGCAATTATATGTATGGACGCCCTGAGATCCCAGAACTCACCACCTGTCACGCGGTTTCTTTACTGCCAACTGGGCAGCGAAGGTGAATGCTAACTTTTCCCTGCATAAGTTCATCCATTCATGCAGTGCATCAACAGCGTAGAGACATCGTGGCTATAGGCCTAGTCGCATAGGAAAAAAACTATAGGATATTCTCTCCAATCATAATAGACGTTGTAAAGAGCCTTAATTGGTAAGTAAAGATCTTCATCTTTGGGGGGGGGGGGTAGGACAGTATTTGGAAGGGCAAGATCAATTCTGGTACACCCTATGTAATCGCATGTAGGCCTACACACTATCGGATCTGGAATATGTGAGGCAGTCTTGGAACCCGTCGGATGTCGCATTGACGATATCCTTCGTAAAGCGGGGTTCATTGGGACACGGATTTTGTCCGATTCAGGGCCCATGTTCCCGAAGCCGTCGTAAGGTTAACGATGTCGTTACGCTATGCATTTTACCAGTTTTAACGACATCGTTATTAACGATGTCGTTAAAACTGGTAAAATGAACCTAACGAAAGCTTCGGGAACATGGGCCCAGATCAAATAGATCAAATGGAGTTTTGCGTTGTCGTATCCGGAAAACTAGGGGAAACAGACTGAAAACGGACCTGGCCAGTTCGTGAGACAAGAGGGCCATTTTGTCGGACGGTGCCTGAAGATCGTTATGTAAATGACAGGCGAATATATATTCGACTAGTAAGGTGCCGTATCCCCAAGAGTGTTGTTGGCTTATTCAGCTATGAGAAACAGCACTTGACTGTCTGATATGGTAATCATAGCTTACATGCCTTATTTGCTGGCAGACACATACATATTCTAATAGAGAGTGTCATTCATTCACTCTTTTACTCCTTGAGACATAGCTACATGTACTATCAAGGGGCAGATCCCTTGTACTAAAAATAGGTCAGTCGGTTTATCGTAGTTGTTTTGTTGTTGTTGAAGATATAGCACCTTTCCGACTCCGACTTCAACTACGAGAATGAATTGCAGTCCGCAATGGACATCCTTGATAAAAACGATTTGATAGAAGTTTTCAATTCGTCAAACACCAAAAATTGAAGGCAGAAAAAGTTGGCCTTATAAATCGGAAGTGCGGATAAATAATGACTATTAAAGTCGTAATCCTAGTCGTTACGACCTGAAACACGACTATAATATTTGCGATTTACGCGCACTTCCGATTACGAGTCAAGTCTGCCACAAAGTTATGGCATTTTACGATTTGCAAGCGCCTATCAAATCGTTTTTATCAAGGATGTCTACAGCGGACTGAAATTCATTCTGGTAGTTGAAGCCGGAGTCGGAGCCGGAAAGGTGCTAAACCTCGCTAATACGAGAATACACAGCGCCCGGGCTGAGGCCGAGAGGTATTAGCCCTGGTACTGGAGTTGCTAATCGTACGGTTAGCGGACTTGGTTCATACTTATCCGATTCGTCCACTGCATGACCCAAAAACAATATAAATGGGAGAGTGAACAACAGCATTTTCCGTCCGATCAGGTGAATGGGATTGAGTATAAACCAGACTGATGAAAGGCCCGTTTCCACCACTACACAGGATTCCGCAGCGGCTTGCGGCGAGCGGAGCGGTTTACACAGGTATTCACAAGAATCACCGCCGGTGGCNATGTAGGAAAATGCGTTATAACTAACTGCAGATAGGCGCCGGTAGCACTATCGGACTTTCTGTGCGGTCAGCCCTGGCTGAAAGGCACGTTTCCACTACAGGATTCCGCAGCGGCTTGCGGCTAGCGGAGCGGTTTACACAAAGGCATTAACAGGAATCACCGCCGGTGGCGCCGGCTGTCGACAAAAAGTGTCCCTTTAAGCTTCCAAAATGGCCGTGTAAACGATATCCGTAACTCTCTCGTCTGAGAAGTGTTTATTTTGTTTCATTATGCCCAATATCGGACCATTCCATCATTCCGTAGCACCACTTTATAACAAACACTCACCATCGATAGAAACATCAATAGGTTTACGTTAATGCTATCGATCAGAGGGAAAACAACTCAAAACGATCTGTCAGGTTGGTCAACTGGGATTAATTATACCATGTTATACAGCCTGTCTCAAAAAAGTGATCCAAAGACAGCAGCACACCAGGCGATCACGGCCCATATTCACCATCTTGTCCAAAGGTCGTCGACTGCGTCTTTAGCCTTGTCCCAATCATGTCATCTTGCGTTAATGCGTAAGTTATAAATGAATCTGACCCCGCCTCCGAGCCAATCACAGCTCGTGAAGCAACTCGCCGTTCGGCACTTTCTCTTGTTACACGGATTTTGATTGGCACGTCGATTAGCCTTCGCATACCGATGATTGGCTGGGGCTCGGAGCTCCTCAGAAGCGGGAAATGTGATGGATTCAAACCAGGCTAGATGGGCGTCAGCCCAGATGGGTTTTATGAATATGGCCCCTACTCGCCACCGAGCAAAATCGGCTGTTGTCGCCAGGTGTGTACTGGACAGCGATGCATGAAATCCTCTCGCCAGCGATGATCGCCCCAAATCAAACAATACCAAAACCGATATCACCTAGTCTGCGATGTCTGGCGAGAAGATCGGTGGTGATTTGATCGCTTGGTGTGCTGCTGGCTTAAAATGCGCCGTTGCTAAACTGTTTGTCTGGGCGTCATAACTCGTATTTAAGTATAAAGTTTAGCGCCAATGTTTTGTTATTTTTCCGTGGTGGTACTATTATGATTGCAAATCATCATAATGCCGTCTCGTGACATGGCAACATCGCCAAGACCTCAGGCAAGTCTGATACGAAAACATTCAAACCAGTGTTAGAAGTACATCGCGATTATACCAAAATACAAAAGGTACATTTCATTAACGTCATCCTGCCTTTATCCCGTCGGTTTGACACACTTTATCTCATGGGCCTATTCCATAAATAAACCATAATAACTCTAACCGACTTCTTCACATTCGTTCCAATCACAAGAGCCGTCGCTACATTTTTCTTGAACTATAGGCCCGGTGTGACAGGGATTAACGTCCTAGGGATGTAAGCCCGCATGGCTTTGTAATGTGTTGGTCAGGATTTGTGACAAAATCCTTCAGAAATAGGAAAACTGCGGGTTGATTCGGCAGTACAATAGGGCCCGGACTTTGCTTCCAGGGGAACTATGGTCCCTGTCACACATGGATTAGAGCAGAAGAGTAGGAACCGTCAGCCGTGCGGAAATGGACTCGTTCAGAATAACTGTCCGGGTATATTAGGCCTACACCAAATATATATATATTTTTGATTACCGGCACACCCAAATATAACAGTTGTACGGTAGGAGAGGCCTGACATTACCGGGGTCCAGTTGTTGGTGATGGTCGGCGTTGCTGACCACACAGCAGGCTATTGGTATCTTCGAATCGAAGTCCTGATACTGACGCTTTTGATATGATAATGTTGAAGGAGCAAGATCCCAGTGGTAAAGCCAAGTATTTGTGACCTTACAACTACGATATTGGTATACTGCCCGATTCTATCGATCACTGGAAAATGCTATTGTTCGCACACCTGTTTATTGTTATATGCCATCCTAATTGGATGGAGTATAATCCTAGCCTTGTACATTGTTTATCTCATCCGATCATATTGGCAAATGCTATTGTTCACACCTGTTTACATCCCCATCCTAATCGGATGGAGTATAATCCTAGCCTTGTACATTGTTTCTACGTATCTGATCATATTGGCAAATGCTATTGTTCGCACACCTCTTTGCACGTACATTGTTGTAGGCCATCCTAATCGGATAAAGTATAATTCTAGCCTTGTACATGTTTTATATACTCATCCTACCCTATGGCAAATGCTATTGTTCGCACACCTGTTTACATTGTTATAGGCCATCCTGATCTGATAGAGTATAACCCTAACCTTGTACGTGGTTTATACTCATCCTAGCGTATGGCAAATGCTGTTGTTCACGCTCCTGATCGCCTAATCAGATGACGTACCTCGCCCAGACGAAATGTCACCGCTTCTTTGTTCATAAGACAGTAATAAACAGCAGATATCCCTCGCTTTCACCTCAATCAACTCCAAATGTTCTGATATTTGCCCATCGTATTTTAGGCTGCGTTTTTAACCCGTCTGAGCGCTCCGATATGGTGATTCCTATTGAATTGTATCATATGCCAGTAGGGCTTTCAGCTTATGAAATTATTAAAATGAACATAAAGGGCCGTGTACCCTCGGGCTTTTTCCCTCAGTATGCACACATGACCAAGTCTGGGTCTCGCTTTCTGCTACTTTTTCTTCCCAACCAAACAAGGCCTAAGCCGATCTCTATTGTTATGCATGTGACGTGACATTTCTTCGGCAGAAACTTCGCCGCATGTAACTTATCTGGTAAAAAAGTTTGTAAAACTGATTAAGATGATACATCCGACATTATTGTTAATTACCCGCTGTTGTCTGCGTCATTGTGGCTGTTCTTGCTCCCGGAAATGTACTTCAGCAATCTCCGAAGGGGATCGGTGCTGGTGAAACGGGGCCAGTTGTACCCTACAGTGCTGGTGAAACGGGGCCAGACAGTTACTGTTGCCCTGGCCAATGAAGCTGTTTTCGAGAGTAGATGCTTGTCATGCAATCCAACCACATTACATTTAGACCGACTTCATTCATCCGGGGACAAAATCATGTAGGCCTATAGATATTACATGTAGTAGAACAGCGTCGTCAGATCAGCAAGTAGATCATAACATTTTCTGGGGTCACCCACTCCCCCTCCCCCCATTCCCCTGACATTGTTCTTACGGCACATACCTTTATCGGCCACCTGCGGCCACAATTCTCAGACCCTCTGCGAAAAATTCTGGATCTGCTCCTGCTAGGCCTCTGTATCTTGCCTCCAGGAGCCAGTACCCATTACGAAATGAACTCCACCGGCCAGCTAACGGTAATTAACTCATCTGCCCCCAAGTTTGAGCACACAGTATCTTCTGTCACGTTTCTCGGATAGCTGGGCAAATGAATATTGGAAGAAATTTGAAGAAACATTCTTCAGATGGTTCATAGAAACAAACTTTCTTCAAAAATTTTTAAATCAATAGCACAGGATGTGAGAAAACTTTGACAGAGGATGCCGTCTGCCCCCCAAGTTTGAGAAGACAGTACCTTCCGTCAAGTTTCTCGGATAGCTGGGCAAATGAATTGGAAGAAATTTGAAGAAACATTCTTCAGATGGTTCATAGGAACAAACTTTCTTCAAATATTTTTGAATCAACACCATTGGATGTGAGAAAACTTTGACAAAAGATGCCGTCTCCCGCACCCTGGGGTAGATGAGTTAATCCCAAGTACACTGCCACAAACTGGTCCATTACCCTCTGACCGATGCGTTCTTTGCGGCCACTCTTAATAAGTGTCGCCAATTCCGCCGGGAGAGTGTCATCAGAGAATTTCATGGGCAATTGGTCAGGAGGACGGGTCAGGCCATCGTAAAAAATAACCGGCGAGTTGATTGCTTTCTCGGAGGCAAGGTCTTGTCATGGATTGTCACGAAGACGCTGGAGTTGCCCAGTCTTGTTATATTGTGCAGCCACCACCTGCCTGTACTGTAACCCCAATTATATAGCACGGGGAACCGCCGGCCATGGAGGATTTCCTTTCTGGTGGATGGTTACCACGCTCGGCTTGCCGTCCAAACTGCCTGCCCTGTGCTAACGGGTTCGAGACCCACACAAGTCGCGGAAAAATCCGCTGCCCCACGACGGAGTAAAAGTCTAAGGTTTGGGTTTATAGTCTAATATCAACAATGTTAGGCGTTCTCATCCGACTTTACACTTACCCCAGTATTTAACTGAAACCTTTCAGTAGAACTCTGATGAGATGCTCATTCAGCGCTACAATCTGAGCTTTTCCGACCGGTACCCATTTATACATGTGGGTGGAGAGAGGCCAGCGAGGCAAAGAGACTTGCCCCAAGTCTCACACCCAGCGGGATTCGAACCGGATTCGAATTCGGGACCTTCTGACGGCTAGTCGGAGACCCGAACCACTAATTCCACTGTGGCGCCCCACTTCATGCACCTGGGTGGAGAGAGGCAAGGTAGGCAAAGAGACCTGCACCCAGAGTCCCACGCCGACATCTGATTAGAACCTGGGACCTCATGGCGGAGACATGAGCCACCAGACCACCGCGGGTATGGGAACAAGGCCCATCTAGGAGCACGAAGGACCATCTTCACTCGAGTGAAGTCCAGGATGCAAGAATTCTAAACAATATCATGATGATCTCGTGAAATTTTCTTGGGATCTGTGCCCTGCCCACTCTCTCTCGGGGACATCTTTCAAAGATAACACACCATGCTCTCGTAATGGTTCAGACGTGCGGTCGTGTTCAACCGTACTACACCCACCTCCAGGACTTCCTTGTCGATATTTTCTAGTCGGCATAGCGTACGCACCTGATGTTTGTTGACATCAAGAGTCCCGTAAGGACAACATAGCAATATCCTGGCATCCTGTCTGCGAGGAGCTAGTATTTGCTTGGAATATAGATCATGTTTCAGAGTTGGACGCTTTCTGTTGCAAAACATTCTTGAACAAAAACTAAAGTCCCGTTTCCACTTTAGCGTTTCCCGCTGCGGTTTGCGGAGAGCGATGCGATTTTCACGGGCATTGGGATAGTGAAGACGCCACTTTGCTAAATCATCGAAATAGTCTCCAAAGCCTGTGAAAATCTGGTACCGCTCGCCGAGAAAAGTGGTGGAAACCGACATCGTGTGGAACGGGTCTTAACACTTTTCCTGTCCCGAATTTTTGTTTCGAAACATTGGCTACGTCTGAAATGCGCAAGGTAAAACTCGTATAGGCCTATCACATTCAAGATGGCGCCCTTCGTCCGACAGTGCTGCCACCTACAGAAGTGGCGCTGCCACTCGGCGTGTTTAACACCAATTCATGTAATTGGTCATCTTTCCTCATAATGGCGCCGTCATAGAGATCCCAAGGGATGCTAGACTGGTTCCCATCTTCGCCGCCCCACTCCCGCGGCGCTACTGTCTGTTGTGGAATGAGCGCCAAGGGATTCAGCGGCAAAGACGGGAACCAATCTAAACGGTTGCCAACGAATCGAAGGCAAACATGAGAAGGCGCAACATGCAGTTTCACACTGCGTGCAGACATCCACTCGACGGTAACATGGTCGATGCACACAAGCATTACAAGAACTACAGTGAAGTAAAATCGATGTTCGTTTTAATAATTTCACACTGTCAGATCATAGACCCTCTTGTTGAAGTGGATACTCCACGTTAGTTTTCTTCTAAATGAGGTTCTTATCTCTTGCGGATATTATTCAATCGGGGAAATAAATGGGTTTGCACGGAGATGGATTTTTAGATATGGTTACTCGTTACAAAGAGTGTACATTAAAGTGGCGCATGCACACAGACTTGTATACATGTAATTAAGCCCCGGAATTAAGCACTGCAGCAAACAGAAGGCCGAGTAAAAATCTGAGGTAATATACCAAGTAGGCCTAAATCTGACGGTTGGCCTACCCTTCCTATCCGTCCAAATGGGGAGAACCCATAATCTAGGCCTGGTCATCGTAGAAAGGTTCCTGTGTGTGCATGTACAGTACATGTACGGGTACATGGCAATATTGCTCCCTCTATCGGCTTGGTTGGTTGACATTCGCCGTTCGGCGGCAGAATCGGATTGAGTATCAAATGACCCTGAATGGAAAACGTTCTTTGGCCACGTCTGGCAGCGACTGAACATAGACACTGAACAACATTAGGGGCCGTATGTTAGGGTCGGGCTTTAGTAGCTGAAGTTGACTTTCTCTATGCTTGAAGCATTGAGCAAAGTCAGACTTTAATGAAAGTCTGGCTGAAGTTCGACCTTAGCATTATGGCCCTAGGCTTACTAGACATACCCTGGGATCGGACTTGTGACCGACCGCGTACGGTGATGTGCAGATATGAAGTTAGAAGTTAGGCCAAAAACAACCGCTTTCGAGAAGATGTCAGTCTTTTTTCATTTCGACGCAATCAACTGCAAGAATTTCTAACTCCTCACGTTTCGGGACGTGTAGTATATAACCAGCCCACTCACAAGAGGATTCGTTTCATTTCTGTATCATCCAAGTTGTCAATTGCTCTCCTAAATACTTGTGTTGTGATATGGATGCGTTTGAAGAACAGCCGAGAATGAGAACGCAAGATTTGAAGACTGTACGCCAGAAACAAATCACACGCCGACTCTACTTATCTGTACAGGAGGAGATTATCTCCGCCTGTCTGTACTCATTATACTCTATTTGTGGCATATGTACCATTGATTTAGATTTCATTTCTGAAATCTACAACCAGTTGGCAAACAGTGTTTGCATCAGTTGGGAAGCATTTTTTGTACCGAACCCACGACCTGAGATGTCGTGGGTTCTTGAATTTTTATTACCGGTACATTTTTCCGTCAGGGCCAAAGCAAAGCATTATTGGCCCTGAAGTACGGAAGAGGCCATCTCAAGCTACTTAGTGTTCCTCACTTGGTTGGGGTCTTTTACTTGCCCTTGCAAAGGCACAAGGTACAAGGCACCACGGCTTACTATCCCATGCAACCCCCGCCCTACTACCAGTATCAAAATAAAGGACTACCCCGGGGTCTCGGGGCCTACCTAGGCTAGGTAGACTACTTCAAATTGTACCTAGGAGTATACACACAGAGAACTAGATGGACGACCATACGCCTTGGGTACAGATTTTTCAGCAGACTGGCTTATGTCGTCTGAACCCTTCGTCCAGTGTTAACTTTTTAAAGTGTCTGGCCTTGTCTGCCAATACTCTCGCTGACTTTATCGTACATGTATGGGTGTGTGACGCAGGACAGGCCAGTGGGACCTCCGTTCATCTCCTCAACACTTTTATCGATAAAGATTCCTAAAAGTTGATGTCAATGTTAATGACATCGGATCGTCCTTCACCGACAATCCTATGCCAAAAAACGTAAATGGCCGTTTTGACGACAATGTGTCGAGTAGGAGAGGTCCAACATCAGAGTCCGAGAGGAATATTGTTTTCTTAAATCTCTTAAAGAACCAATAGGAATCATTGTGTCACTGCCTTTTTCTCCCCTGTGCATATACATTGTTATATGTTGTACAAAGGCCAAACGCCTACATTGTCCGAAGCGGTTTTTCTACTTCTGTGAAAAGGATTGTACATTTGACCATAATGAGCTTCACCTACGATATGTCCTGGAGCCGGTTGCACAAAAGTTGAAAAGATAAAAGTCTGTTAATTTAGCTTTTCCTGTTAAAATTCTAACTAACAAAACTAACATTTTGGGATAAGTTAACGCCAAGATAAACTACAACAGTGATTTTTAACTTTTGTGCAACTGGCATGGTTTCTGGCCAATACTCCCCGCGATTTAGCGAATCGTAGCAAATTATTGGGCCATATTCTAGAAGTTTCCTTAAGTCTAAGGTTTACCTTTAGCTATTGTTTTCAGGGCAGAATACAAAAGCTTAAAGTGGACCTTAGAGTTTAGGAGGCTTCTAGAATACGGGCCATTATATTAGTGAGTTTAAGAAACAACACGTTAACGCTAACGCTAACGTTAATGACATCATTTTGACGTCACATCGAATGAATTCGTTGTATTTCTTCTGGGGNACATCATCATACATTGTTCAAAACAGCATCATTGACTTGTATGATGATGTTCAAGTTTGTTGTGGATTTCGATCTACAGTCCAACATTCATCGACATTGTATGATGAAGTATGATGGAGAAAGGATAATGTTGGATGATGTTCAAGTTTGTTGGGAAAACCGTCCACACGATCATACATTTGTGCCTGAACATCATCACACATTTTTTTTGGGATGTTTTGCATTGGCAAGATGAAACATGCAGTTAAAAATTTGAACATCATCATACAGGTTCAGGTTTGTTGGGAAAACAGTCCACACGATCATACATTTGTCCATGAACATCATCATACAAATTTGAACATCATCATACATGTTGGTTGCTGTTCAAGTTTGTTGGGAAAACAGCCTACACAATCAAATATCTGTCCATGAACATCATCATACAAATGTATGAGGGTGTTTTGAACAAATGTATGATCGTGTAGACAAGCCTTTACAACTTCTGAACTTCATCACAGAAATGATGAACAGCCGAAGGTTCATCCGAAGTCTGCTTTTCCTGCGCAGAATGTTGCAATAAATTTTGCAAACGATTCACATCTCCTACATTCTGTCCTGCAGTAGCACGTATGAAGGCTGGTTTGAGCCTTGGAAATATCAGGAATGACATTTCCTTTCAAATCAGCTAAAATATAATGTGTCTTATCCAGTATTTGATGGACAACAAATGGTCCAACCCACATGGTTTTGAATTTTCGTATTCGGCAGTAATGCCAGTAGTGCGTGGCCTGTGAAGATAAACCAGCTGTCCTTGAGCATAGATTGGTGACTTACTAAGTTTGTTAGCAATCTTAATATTCGGAGGTAGTTGCTGATGCTCTTGTAATAGGAGCAGTCAGCCGCGCATATTGCCAACAGATGGCAGCAAAGTCTTAGCGGACCAATACACAGGAAAATCTATGTGATTGCTGCTCGATCGATAATGACTGGGTCCGCTAGATGCATTGAATTGGGCCGTAGTGACACCCAGTGGTCAACTCGCTGACAGCTCCTATTGCAGCATAGACTTAGAGACATTCTGGAACTTCTGCCGAAGGTGAGCCACATAATCAGCATGAGATTGAGAAAGACCTCATCTGGTTTTAAACTGTAGACTAGTCAAGTCTCCTGGTTCACGAAGGAACAACAGATAGAATGGGGAATATCCACCAAGATGAGCACTAGAGAATGAATTATACGTGTACACTGCTGTGGAGACAATCTGTGTCCATGATTTACCATAGACTGACAGGTTAGCCTTGATCAATTCAGCAATCGATCTGATCTGACGTTCTGCCATTAAACTACCATGATTAAACTACATGTACCATGATCCGTAACTAAGACTGAAGCCAAAAGGGTGAATGTCGTCCTGGGCCCCCCTAAAGGGTACCCAGAAGGTCCAACCTGGGTATCCCTAAATGGCACCCAGGTACGTGCTGGGTACCCTTTAGGAACCTAAAGGATACCCAGTTTGAAATTCCCGCCTGGTGAGATACCTGGAATCCAGGTTGAATATGGTACTTGGGCTGTGGTACCGATTGCCAAATCACCATTCTTCAATCCGTGGAATCTCAAAATTTGACTGATTATCCGCTAAATTTTTGAAAAGAAGTTTGATCTGATATTAAATTTTTGATGTCAGTTTGTCTAAATTTCCCGTCATTGTCGACCTCAACATATTTGCTTTTAACTTCGCGGCCTTTGGACACAAAAATGCCATCCCTGCATTCCAGGTATCTCACCAGGCGGGAATTTCAAACTGGGTATACCTGGGTGCCATTTAGGGATACCAAGGTTGGACCTGGGTACCCTTCAGGGGTACCCAGGACGACATTCACCCTTTTGGCAACACCAAAGAGAGAAATCACTTTCTGAATGAGTGCTTCACAAATAGTAGGTCCAGAGTTTGAGTGGAACTCCTATGACGTATCGCGTCATCGCGCAAGTCACAATCATGAGATGTTTATAACCCGTTGGAGACACAGGCATAGATTTAAAATCTAAATTAATTGTCACAAATGGTTCAAAACTGGCGGGAATATGTTCATGAAATGTACGGGCTGCATCACGCTTGCCTTTGATCTGCTGACACGTATTACATGACTGTATCATGTATGTAACTATCATTTGGAACATGGCCGAGAAATGGTAGTTCTTTCTGATAGTGAGATACGTTCTAGTGCAACCACCATGTCCTAGTAACAATCCGGAACCATGGTGCATACCAATAACTGTATCTATGTATTTCTCAGGTACAGCTAATTGCAGACAAAAGTTCTCCGAATTTGGAGGAAAGAACAACCTAAACAATATGCCATTACACAGAACGTACTGTTCAGACTTGATGATGATGGTACGTGCAGATTTCTTATCTGATGGCAAAATGGTAATGGTATTGGTATTTTAATGGTAAATGGTGTTGTACTTGCAACAGCCTATGGCAAGCGGATTGTCCAGTTATTAAAGAAACCTATATTTTGGCAATAAAACCTAGTTTTATGGTTTAAAACTTAGATTTTGTGGTAATAATAAGCAAGAAGTCAATCTCCAGAATTCACGAATTTTCTACCCCAACCGGGGTCTTTTTAAAGTGGAACTTTACAATCTGAAACTCTAGAAAAGACTGAGCTGAAACCCAAATGTAGAACTAACACCTGTGTTGCTCACTTACTAATTGCTCACTCGTCCTGTCTACACAGGTGTTAGTTCTACATTTGGGTTTTAGCTCAGTCTTTTCTAGAGTTTCAGATTGTAAAGTTCCACTTGAAAAAGACCCCGGTTGGGGTCGAAAATTCGTGAATTCTGGAGATTGACTTCTTGCTTATTATCATTTTGTGTGTCAATTTTGTGCTTTTCTGTATCTTAGATTTTGTGGTAAAATATAGATTTTTTTGGCAAAACTAAGTTTCTCTCCTAAAAAGCTAGCTTTTAGATAAAACTCAGTGATATTTTTACAATAAAACCAGGTTTTCAAGCAAAAAACTATTTTTTTTCAATAAAACCAAGTTTTTTACGCTAAAATAGGTTTCTCAATCATCGGTAAGAAACTTAGTTTTTTCTTTAAAAATAGTTTTTCGGCAATAACTGGACAAATAGTCAAGAAACTTATATTTATGCTTAAAAACCAGTTTGTAGAAAAAAAACTTAGTTTTTCTTCATTACAACCAGTGTTTTTGTAGAAAATATAAGTTTCTTGAATAACCGGAACTGGAAAAACGGTGTACAAAAACCTTGTTAATCACGAATCTTATATTTTCTACCTCGTCCCTATCTATACGATTTCGTTATCATAATGGGACGAGGATAGTAGCCTCGGGCCCGTCGTGGGTCATGATGTATATGGTTGCACGCTACTGGGGACGGGATTTTGCCAACCTCGTACCGAAGAAATCATGTTGGTCAGTGGGGTCGAGGTTTAAAAAGGTAGGTTTCTATAAAAACTAGGTTTTTATCAAAAACCTATTTTTATGGCATAAAACTAGGTTTTATAAAAAAAACTTGTATTTTGAGTGATAAACTTAGTTTTATGGAATAAATGGACATTTCAGTGTGGAAACTTACATTTTTGTCGATAAAATGGGGGTTGTATGGTAAAAAATAGGTTTTTATTCGTAAAATATATAATATTTAATTTTTTGATAAAAATCTATATTTTATGATGGAAAAAAACTAACTTTTTTTTCTATAAAGTTGGTTTATGACAAAGCTAGTTTTTTAGGAGAAAAACTATTTTTTTGTCAAAAAAACCTATACTAGTAATTTATCCACAACACCTAAGTTTTTTAACCATAAAACTAGGCTTTATTGCAAAAGTATAGGTTTCTTTAATAACTGGACAATCTGCTTGCCATAACAGCCTACATGTCAGAGTTAGATTCTCATGCCAACCAACTGAACACTTTTTTCGTGGGTTATAGGAGTTTCAAAACACTTTGCAAGGTCAGCCCTTCATGGTGTTACATTCCTACACAAAAAATGATATGGTAGGGCCTATAAATTCTCTCTGGCTTGACTGATTTGTTTGAAACAAAGACTATTTCTTATGTAAGAAGATCCTCTATCAGGATCCATAGAAACTTCGATTCTGAGGTTGACTGGTTTGGCCAGGACACTGTTTTGGGACACCCCGTATATTTAAATAACTTCAAACTGATTATGCAACAAGAAATCGGTTTAATCAAGAAAGCAGTAACTGTATTTTTAGGAACAATGATGTATACAATGTTACTTACAACTTTCGATCAGCGGTGTTTTTTAAAGAAATTCATCAATAACAACAAGATTGAGAAAATAACTTTTATATGGGATGGCATGAAATCGACAGTTACTTTACACATCAGCATGGAGTGCCTGAGTTGAAAGCCTGCCGTCATGCATTTTTCAAATTCTCGGCTGGTTTCAACTCTTATCAATTCAACTCATCAGACACAAATGTAATTAAGACCGCCCTCATCTCAATGAGGGCGGTCTTCATTGGTTTTACTGAAGTTTGTGTCGCTCTCCATTTTCGGTGCCATACACGCCTGCAGACCTGAAATTCAGTTCAGGTATGTAGATAAGATGATAGAGATTGCATTTGGACAGGTCATTTCAAAATGACGCTTTTTTTAAACGATTGACGCTTTTTTGAAATTAGACGTGCTAAAGTCTCTTATCTTCGGGTGATCTCGGTTTGCCGCGATTGTTGTTGTAATCTCCACAAGTAAACCATTGTAAAACGTTGACTTCAACTGCCCCGTGATATCACGCTGCAGCGTGATCACGATTCCCACCATGCTCCGCGAGCAGTTGTGCGGTTGCGCCACATTCGATCCACTTCCTCTTTACACCATGGAAGTTACGGTAAAGCGCGAATCACGGTACCGCGTGACAGCCCAATCTGCACTATATCACTATTGATTCCCAATGTCATCCGCAGTGTAACTTTTGTTATTTTCATGATTTTTGCTGGCTGAAAATCCCACTCACCAACCCTCACCATCGCCATCTGATGGACTGGCAAAATCAGAATTTCTAAATTCTAGTAGGTCTGCTTGTGCTGCGTGACGTCACCACGTTTGTTCTGTCTTGGGTGAGGATGACAGTGTATTAAATCTATTGTAGACGGTGAATCAGCTATGCCTGGAGTGTAGTGTTCATGTGTTTAGTCTTGTTAGCTTATCATTTCGTTTTTGGTGTAGTTAGAAAATGTTTATCTATTTAGAGGATTACTGAATAGTTTGTCACTCCAAAATAGTTTTGTTTTGAGGACGATTGTATTTCCTATATTTTTATTATTTGCACACAGGGTGTATCAGAATAAAAAAATACAATATTTCACTACTGATGACAGATAGTTTCGGGTTGGTTCAAAACCTGGCATTGGCATCGGCACTGGCATTCAAGAGGGAACTGCTCACTTGCTCATCGGTCAGACTGGCCTCACACGTCAGCTGTTGAGTTTAAGGGACAGTCTGTGAGGTCACTTAAAGGGGCAGTGGGCTAGATGTCCTTGCCTTGTTGTGAGCTCTCTGTGGATTCATGTCCACAGATACCTTGTTCTAAGGCAGCATTTTATGCTTTAGAAACAAGTGCAGACTGAACCAGTGGGTTTCTGTTGATTGAAAGGCTTGGTTCATGGGTTTGCAATTGTGTACACCAAAATATGCAATTGTACACTTTTTGTAGGGAACTTTGCTCGTAATTTTACACCAAAATATGCGATTGCACACATTTTTAGGAAACTTCTTCCCCTAAAATAGAAAATGGTGTAGGCAGGTCTGGATTAGCCAGTCGTTTTACTAGGCCTAAATTTGCCTCCTGATGTTTGCATTTTAAAGATCATATTGGCTACAATGCGTGGACTTGGACAAGTCATTTTGCTGTGTTACTCAGGGAAGCCAGCTCCACTTGAATTAACCCTTTGCCACCCACATACTTATACTTATTCACTTCTCAGTGACCACTGACCTACTTCCATGACCTAATGACCTACTTAAAGACGAGATGAGCCAAGGTAGTCATGTTTGACGGGTGGGTTTGAACTGACCTACTCCCATGGGCCATAGCCTACTGACGTACTTAAAGCCATATATTGAACTTGAGGTGGCCATATGTAACACATCTTATTTGTTGTACTTAGAGGAGCTCGACGTCCAAGTTGTAAACAAACTGGTTTGTTTACAAACAGTGGCCAGCAAACTAGTTTTATTCCTTTCGTGAAGGTGGCAGCACCAGTACGCCCCGTGATCGTTAGACTGGTGCCGGGTCCAATACAACTCACTCACGATATTCACGTCAGTACATATCACCGACAATAGGTGGCAGCACCGCAGGCGTCACGTGGACAGAGAACCAGTGAGTGAGTGTTTACAACTTGGACGTCCAGCTCATTCAAATCCATGCCACCCACTTTCTCTCACTACAAATAATATATCACGACTTATTTCACTGGCCACATCGCCAATGTTCACCAACAAAGATGAATTCTTCTATGACTTCAGATCATTCACATCACAACACACCACAGCTTGCCTCAGCCATACTTACTAATCTCTAGGGCGGTCTTCAAATTGACTGTCAAGTCAATACTAGTTGTTCTTCCGTTTTCATTGATATTGGTCCCACGATGGAACAATCAGATCACATACCTTAGCCAGGCTTTGATCTCCGTCCTCAAATATTGGTGGTGGCTCCAGTAGGCCTACGCACGAGATGGATGAATTCCATACGGTAGGCCTACCATTATTAGTGAGGTTTCGCAAATCTGACGAAACACGAAATTTCGAAATACGAAATTCACCTTCATTTCCAGGACCAAATGTATTTCTGCAGATGGGGCCATGTAGAATTAGCGAAATCAGCAGATCTGGCGGATTTAGCGGATTCTCTATAAAATTGAATAAGATTTGATAATGAAGGGATTTTTTTAATAATTAAGTAATATAATTTCTTCTACAGGGTGTTTCAAAAAAAAGTTGTCATCTCTAAAATATCTCCTAGAACCTAATCCCATGAATATTTTTGGCTCAGATTTTGTAAGCTGCTAGGTGTAGACATACTCATAATGTTTACCGGTATGTAATGTTTGTATGATGGTGTCTTGTTATGAAGGAACAGTGACACCAAAAGTAAAAGGGTCCGAATTGCAGGTGTCAGAGCTTTCCAGGAAATTCCACAAGATATGGTGATCCGTTCAGTCACCAGAATGCGAAGAAGAGGTGAAATTTCTGTTAGAAACAATGGTGGCCGTGTGGAAGGTAGATTCCAGTAACCCTGGCTAATTCTGTATGCAACAAGTGATAAATAAACTTTTCATTGCTTTCTGATAGATAAATCTCTGAGATTTTTGCATTTTGCACCTGCTCAGTCCGAGGCCTCTTATTCATCCACGCCTGAAGCGGTCAGAGCCAAAATTTCTTCAGCACCTCCATACATCTTGACCTATCTACATACCAAATCTGAGCCAAAAATATTCATGGGTTTGGGTTCTAGGAGATATTTTAGAGATGACAACTTTTTTTTGAAACACCCTGTAGTGTTCTATGTGCTGCACAGGTTATAAAGGGAAAGCTGCAACAGCGTCGCGAATGGCAACTGGCCGAACTATTCCTGCAGACCATTTTTGTTGCCCTATTTGGATTACCGACTGTAAAAGGTATTTTCACGGTCCTTTATAATCTGTGGGACACATGAAAAATTATATTGCTTAATTACTTTCCATTCATCATTGTATTTTATTCAATTTTACATAGAATCCGCTAAATCCGCCAGATCTGCTGATTCCGCTAATTCTACATGGCCTGCAGATGGTGGGTACCACAAATCAGCTACCACTGCGTCTTTTAGCGTATCATGTAAGACCGAGAGAGTTATGGTACATCTTGAATTTTCAAATTTCCACTTCATATGTACGAAGTGGAGCCGAATCTGTTAATGTCGTCCTGGGTATGACAGAAATATACCCAGGTTCAATGTCGTCCTACAAAACTATACCCTGGGTATAGTTCGATCTACAAAAGTATACCGATGATTGGATACAGCACCTGAAGACGAGATTGTTCTTGCAAATGCCACATGACCATGCACAAGCATGACAAGTCGAAAAACATCGCTCTAGCGCCCGACACGACGGGTACCATTTTAATATATCGTACCGACATTCATCAGAGAATTTTTCCTGCCGTTTATCGTCACTCAAATAATACTCGCAGCACGGCTGATGTAATGTCGATGCGGGCGTAGATGAACGCACGACACCGAACAAACATATGACGCAGATCGACTCTGTTCGTTTGCTCATTTCTTTGAAACTGTCAGCTTAACTTGCGATAAGTTTGGACCATTCTGTTAAGACAAATGTTAACGGTTGACCCATGCTATCGATGAGCACAAAAGCTGACGATATTGACTGGTATTTTGACGATGTTGATCGCAAAATTGCCGTCTCAGTTGAAGAGAGAAACAAAATGGCGGCCATCCATTCCTAACTCGTACCTAGGCTCAAAACTACGGTACTGGGTATACTTTTGTAGATCGAACTATACCCAGGGTATAGTTTTGTAGGACGACATTGAACCTAGGTATATTTCTGTTATACCCAGGACGACATTAAAGGGAGACATGCGAAAAATATTGCCCGGCGGGCACAAGTTGTCTGAGTTGTAGCGCCGTCTGTTAATACACGGTGACACTACGCTATATCACAGGCGCCTGTAGAGCTATCAGTGAGTTTCGAACACCTTTCTAACCAAACGTATCTAAAAAACACAACACGTATCTAAAACACACCACGAGCTCATAAATTCGTTAGCTCGGGGTGTGTTTTTTTACAAACTAGTGTTTTTCGGTTAGATACTTGTTCTAAGCTCACTAATAGCTCTTCAGGGGCCTGTGATATAGCGTAGTGTCACCGTGTATTAACAGACGGCGCTACAACCCAGACAACTTGTGCCCGCCGGGCAATATTTTTGCATGTCTCCCTTTAACCGATTAGGCCGAAGTGGAAACGAAAGATAAATTTCAAAGTTAGAGAGAGAGTAACACTATCGGTCTAACGTCATACACTAAAAGACGCTATTGCAGCAGGTGAAATTTTTGGGGTACCAACCATCTCTTGAAATATATTACGTCATGCAAGTGAAGTCCAATTTCGTATTTAGTACTTCGTGTTTCGTCAGACTTGCGAAACCTCACTAATAGGGAGTTTTCGCAAATCTGACGAAAAACGAAGTACGAAATACGAACTTGGACGTCATATCCATGACGTAATGTTTTTCAGGAAAGGGCTCGTACCACAAATGTCCCTCCTGCCAGTGCGTCTTTTAGCATGTCATGTAGGATCGAAAGAGTTATGGCGCATCTTGAATTTTTAAATTTCCAATTCGTATCAACGAAGTGGAAACGAAAGATAAATGTCAAAGTTTAATATACTCCGTACCTCTGTCGTTCTAACGTCATACGCTAAAAGACGCTCTTGCAGCAGGCGATATTTATGGTACCAGCCATTTCCTGAAATACATTACGTCATGGATATGACGTCCAATTTCGTATTTCGTACTTCGTTTTTCGTCAGATTTGCGAAAACTCCCTAATAGGGAGGTTTCGCAAATCTAACGAAACACGAAGTACGAAATACGAAATTGGACTTCACTTCCATGACGTAATGTGTTTCATGAGATGGTTGGCACCACAAATTTGCCTGCTGCAAGAGCGTCTTTTAGCGTTTGAAGTCAGACCGACAGAGTTACGGTGTATATTAAACTTTGAAATTTATGTTTCGTTTCCACTACGTAGATACGAAGTGGAAATTTAAAAATTCAAGATGTACCATAACTCTCTCGGTGTTACATGATATGCTAAAAGACGCACTGGCAGCAGGAGCATTCGTGGTACCAACCATCTTCTGAAATACATTAGGTCCTGGAAGTGAAGTTGAATTTCGTATTTCGTACTTCGTGTTTCGTCAGATTTGCGAAACCTCACTATTATCGATAGATTACAACGGCGAACCACACGCTGGAATAGAACAGTCCGAATACGGAAGCTGCATGAGGGTGTTCGGATTCGGACACCAAAAACTTCATTATATGAAAGAAGAACCAAGGTAGGTGGTATTCAAAGGGGCCCTTTAGGCAGCTAGCTATTGGGCTTATATCAGTGTGGTCACTTCATCGCAGGTGGCGCTAGCAACTGGCAACCTACAGATTTTGGTTCAAATGTTGATGTTTTGTGTATTATGTCAGAGTTAGATTCTCATGCCAACCGATGGGTCTAATGAGCACATCAAAATGCCTATAAGGGGGCTGCTAGGCTCCCTTAAACAGGAGGCTGGTGCATTAGATGTGGCTGACTTCCGCTGAGAAACCGAGAATTACTAACAAACGCAGCCACACAAAACAAACGCTGACGGTGAAATGAGAGAGAAGCAGTGCTACTTCTAGATGCTAACTTAAAGGGACCCTACATGCTGCCTCCTTATATGCATTTTGATGTGCTCGTAACACCCATCGGTTGGCGTGAGAATCTAGCTCTGACATGTACCGCAAGTACAATTCACTGAACATCAACATCTGAGCCTAAATCCGTACTTTGACAGTTGCTAGTGCCGTCTATGACCGTACTGATATTAGGCAAACAGCTACATGTACAATGTACATGTAGCTGTCTATGGGGTCCCTTTAAGAAATCTCTCGTCGACGATCGGATATCGATTTCTCATTTCTCGATTTCCAGTTTTTGGTGTCCGAATTCAGAAGCCCTGACAACTTCCCCATTCAGTCGCGGGGTCTAAAATCTGAAGCGGTGCGAGTTCGAAATCGGAACCGTTTCTTTTAAAGGATGTTTCCTGGACCGAGAGTAGAGTATAATAGCCAATTACATCGCCTCGACAATGATTATGGGTACATGCAGAATCATGGTTGATCGATGTACAGCTATATATTGTACTACGAAATACTTTGTCGATTGGGGATTACCTTATTACTTTAATGAGCCAAGCTCCACTTTCTTACTAGAAGAGACGACACCGACTTTTACCGTCTCTGAGAGCCGAGCACCGTTCGACTTGCCTAATCCACCCCAATTGAAGTGTTTAGATAACCTCCGATAAATTTTAAAGCTGACTTGGCTAACGTCACGACTGGTGGAAGACCAAGGGTCCCTTTAACATCGTTACAACGTTAGCGTTTAAACCAACGCGATTGCCTTTTTACATGAGGAGATAACTACAACATCTGCACGAACTCGGCAACTTTTGGTAAACTTCGGAAAGATTCTGCATAAGCTTCGAGAGGGTTTCATCTCCGTATGGAGAGTGAAGGTAAGATCTACCGGAGGCCAAGTTTTCGTGAAATTTTTTTGTTGAGATATCAACGACAGAACGAAGTCGGTATTGTGTTCGATAGCTACAAATCTCACCGCTAGGGGGCTGCCTAGCTTAACTATCATTGGCTGCTATCCGATTTTTGCCATACCGGTAGTTATTTAGAAGTCTCCCTGTTGGTCTGGTATTGATGTCAGAATCCCTGAGAACCATGAAGAAGAGCGAGAACTTTGAACTGGTCATTCGAGACTGGAGCATCAAGAAACCTGACATAGGATTTGAGGAGGTGACGTCAGTTCTGGCATGCACTGCACTTTGTTTGATACTAAGATGTTCGACGGTCGCTGTCATGCACGATGTCGTAAGATTTATTTGTCAAATGGACAAAAGGAAAGGAAAATGCTTGGGAAAGAAAGAAGGCTTTCGATATGCACATTCCCGGATGTATGAGCAGAAGGCAAGTCCTTGTATACGCCAATATCGCAGTTGTAAGGTCACAGAGACGTCGCTTTGCCAATGGGATCTATCTCCTCGGCACATTAATGTCATATCAAAGGCTTCAGTGTCAGGAAATTGATTCGAAGATATCAACATCCTGCTGTGTGGTCAGCAATGCCACGAACAGGAGAAGCTGGATCCTGGCAATGACAGACCTCTCCGGCATTAAATTGCGATTTTGGAGTATGTAAGTGCGCTCCGCACATTTGAATTTCCCGCGCAGCTAAGCGGAAGCTGACTGCAGCTCCACGCATCCGCCATTTTGAATCTGTACATCGTGGTTCATGGCCTGCAACTCGCCATCAATTTTATGGGTTTACAGAGAGGCCCAAAGTGGTAAGATCTCACAAATAGGTACAAGAACAACTGTCAATGTCTACAGACCTTTGCTACGAATTACTTTCATGACTATATTTCGGGAATCTCTTATAAAATGCTACTTAATTCACGTCTGTAATCTTTACACTTTTCTCCGGTGAATTCCCCTTCGCGCTGGTCTGGAGCCATTGTCAGTTTTCCTTCAAACCCTATTCTGTCCGCCACATGAGCTCCCAGCAGTCACAATGTGAAATTGATATCTTTGAAGGAGTAACAACGTAGAGATTGTCCCATCTTAGTGCAGGGATTCCTTGTAATTTGTGATGGTAGACCCCATTGATCCACCTTCACTGCGTGGTCACGTGACTTACAGCATGGGACGTAGTGCCTATGGCTATACAGAGGAGGCTCCATCGTATTGAGTGCATAAGGTGGTCTGGGAGGGTCCTCTTACCGACTCCGGTGGGGTGCATGCCTGCGGAATGTCGCGGCTGCACGCTGGGGGGGGG
>NMRB01004259.1:29507-41422 GCA_002633025.1 Notospermus geniculatus
CCGCCCCCCCCCCCCCCCGGTACCGGTATGCAAAAAAGTTGCCTTACAGCCGTGTAGTATTCTTGATTTTGTTTTACTGAACCGACTGGTACCAGTCGGTTCAGTAAAACAAAATCAGACTGTTTTATTTCATACAAATGTGCAGGTCCAGTATAAATGTACAATCTCGGTCATAAGTTATTAACCAGTGGATATTTGTCAATTACTCCGTGATCCCCCAATATTTTTTGACCAATTTTTGACGCATGATAGTTTGATCATTTGTCCATCATTTGGCATAATGATTTTTCTGATCAGTTGGCTGACTTGGGTTTTACCGTTGTTCGAAGTTGGCCGGTCAGAATGAGATTTTCGGAAACTCCGCAAATCCTGAAAATTTTCACCTGTAATATCTCCCAGTGTCTGTATAGATGGATATCAGCATAAAAAATGTTCAAAATATTTGATGTTTTGACCTAAAAATGGCAACTTTGTTGGGATTTTTGCACTGTGGTTTGAAGTCCAGTCAACAGCACTCTGAGATGACCCTCCTCAAGCTTTACTAGACCTAATATAATAGGCATTCTTCCGCCCACATGCCATGCCCTTCCTAAAGTCCATTCCAGATACCTAAGGCAAATGGTACTAGGTTGAACTCTGCAATATTACACGACCCTGTTCACTATTTTGACGAGCTATTGCACAATACTTTAACAGGCGAGTCCAATGGTGAAGTTTATAATGCATGTCACCTTGCCTATTGACTGTGTTTGTGGTCAAGCTGTTAGTAATAGACTAACCACAACTGACAAGGTTAGCCAAGTGCGATTTGCCTTAGGTATCTGGAACGGACTTTAAAAGATGAATGCAGATCAGTTTCAACCATTCAATCAGGATATCGATCTGAATCTGATTAGGCCCTATTCAACATGATCAGTGAATGCAAACTGACCCATCAAATGCCTGACCACAGAAAAACCTGACTGGATTTTTGTTAATAGGAACCCAGTAAAGCTTGAGGGGTCATCTCAGAGTGCTGTTCACTGGACTTGAAAGCAGAGTGCTAAAATCCCAACAAAGTTGCCATTTTTAAGTTAAAAAATCGAAAATTATGAAAAGTTTCGACGCTGATATCCATCTATGCAGACAGAGGAAGATTTTACAGGTGAAAATTTTCAGGAATTGCGAAGTTTCCGAAAATCTCATTAGTGAGTTTTAGAAACCATACGCTAACGCTAACGCTAACGCTAATTACGTCAAAATGACGTCACTCCCCGAAGAAATACAACAGATTCATTCGATGTGACGTCAAAATGATGTCAATAACGTTAGCGTTAGCGTTAACGTATGGTTTCTTAACCTCACTATTCTGACCGGCGAATTTCGAACAACGGTAAAACCCAAGTCAGCCAACTGATCAGAAAAATCATTATGCCAAATGATGGACAAATGATCTAGCTATCATGCATCAAAAATTGGTGAAAAAATATTGGGGGATCACGGAGTAATTGACAAATATTGTAGCGATTCTTCCTATTTCTAACGGGCGGGAAGACTGGTGCTACATATTCAGGGTTTAATTCCAACACAGAGCCACCTCGTCAAAATGAGCCCTATTGCTCTCTCAGATAGAGAATCACAGAAGAGTCCTATTGCTCTCAGATAGAGAATCACAGAAAAGTCCTATTGTTCTTAGATAGAGAATCACAGAAGAGTCCTATTGCTCTCAGATAGAGTATCACAGAAGAGTCCTATTGCTCTCTCAGATAGAGAATCACAGAAGAGTCCTATTGCTCTCAGACAGATAATCACAGAAGAGTCCTATTGCTCTTAGATAGAGAATCACAGAATAGTCCTATTGCTCTTAAGAATCACAGAAGAGTCCTATAGCTCTTAGATAGAGAATCACAGAAGAGTCCTATTGCTCTCAGATAGATAATCACAGAAGAGTCCTATTGCTCTTAGATAGAGAATCACAGAATAGTCCTATTGCTCTTAAGAATCACAGAAGAGTCCTATTGCTCTCAGATAGAGAATCACAGAAGAGTCCTATTGCTCTCAGATAGAGAATCACAGAAGAGTCCTATTGCTCTTAGATAGAGAATCACAGAAGAGTCCTATAGCTCTTAGATAGAGAATCACAGAATAGTCCTATTGCTCTTAGATAGAGAATCACAGAAGAGTCCTATTGCTCCCAGATAGAATCACAGAAGAGTCCTATTGCTCTCAGATAGATAATCACAGAAGAGTCCTATTGCTCTTAGATAGAGAATCACAGAAGAGTCCTATAGCTCTTAGATAGAGAATCACAGAATAGTCCTATTGCTCTTAGATAGAGAATCACAGAAGAGTCCTATTGCTCCCAGATAGAATCACAGAAGAGTCCTATTGCTCTTAGATAGATAATCACAGAAGAGTCCTATTGCTCTTAGATAGAGAAGAGTTCTATGGCATGCTTGATGCCCGACGCTTTTACTTAACTGCCCTCGATTTCGAGAAACGTGAACCTATTTACAAAGTAATGATCAAAATTTATTCTTCTCAGACGAAATTAGACGCACTGAGCTCCTCTCAAACATTGCTTCTGGTAGTTCGTTACCGCTTTTGACATCAGATTCGTCCTTGCTAGAGAACTCCGAACGAACGAATGAACATAGGCTATATACAATGGCCATTTCCCGGGTTCCTACATCCTCAAGGATCCTCAACTTCGTCGCTGACGGTATTGGGCATAACCGACGTCGACAACGGGTTTGGGTTGGGCACCTTTGCCCTTACAGGCCAATTCCTGCATAGGCACACCCACGGGGCACCTCACCAGTCCGTCACCATAGGAATTTCCCGTTTTATACTTGACACGGGCAAACCTCAGATCCCTGGATCCCTGCACGGACTCTCGCGAGCCGGTACACTGCGACGAACGATGCAGCTCAATACCGGGTTGAGCTGGGCGACACTCCGTCTTGGACGTGCCACCTCCCTCTAAAGAAATGTGCTTGAAATCAACAGTTGTGCCAGATGTAACTCCCTCATTGTACCGAACTGGACTAACGATTGTCACGTATTTGTCACATGGTATTTCGACTGTCTGATCCTTCCACTTTCCGAGATGACCCTTATGATGACATGTGGTCACTGGTAGAATTGTCTTTGAGTTCGGTGGTACAACTGTTTTTTTCGCAGCGAGACGACAGCATATCAACAAGTTGATTCCGGTAGACACATCACCACAGGAAATCTGCTCACCATTGCAAACTATCGTCCTCGAAGATAAATGTAATTCACAGTCATAGTACTTCAAGAAATTCATTCCTAAGTCACAATGCGAAGAGGATCCAATTTCACACGTGATAGTTTCATTTCTGACTTCGACATTCTTCAAGTTCGTAACTGTAGACTGTCTCCTTCGTTCGGGACTGCCAATCGACATTTTCCTCGAAAACTGTTCATCAGATGGTGAGATTTCCGGCGGTATTGCCTGCTGCCGTCGGAGGTGGGGACAATAACTTAGTNTCTCGCGAGCCGGTACACTGCGACGAACGATGCAGCTCAATACCGGGTTGAGCTGGGCGACACTCCATCTTGGACGTGCCACCTCTCTCTAATAGAATGTGCTTTGCAGCGAGACGACAGCATATCAACAAGTTGATTCCGGTAGACACATCACCACAGGAAATCTGCTCACCATTGCAAACTATCGTCCTCGAAGATAAATGTAATTCACAGTCATAGTGCTTCAAGAAATCCATTCCTAAGTCACAATGCGAAGTGGATCCAATTTCACACGTGACAGTTTCATTTCTGACTTCGACATTCTTCAAGTTCGTAACTGTAGACTGTCTCTTTCGTTCGGGACTGTCAATCGACATTTTCATTGAAAACTGTTCGTCAGATGGTGAGATTTCCGGCGGTATTGCCTGCTGCCGTCGGAGGTGGGGACTATAACTTAGTTCCGGTTCGCGTCCCCAGACGCCGGACCTTGTTCGTTTCCCTGTCTCTCGGGACAATCGCGTGCGAAATGTCCTCTAGCGGAACATGACCAACATACAACGTCCGTACTAGAGCGGGGGCGACTTTTGGCCGTTTGCCAAGACAAACTTTCTGCGATCCTTTCGAGTAGCATCGCCAAACGATCGATCTGGTCGGAGACGTCCTGTCCTCCGGTCTTCGATCCGGATGTGACGTTTCGTACCGCTCCCTTGTTCTTAGAGACATCGCGTTGTCTCTCCAACTTGCGGTACCCGTCCAACTCCTCTGCAAGTTGGACGGCTTCATCGATATTTGTTGGTTTTCCTTGTAGAATCAGCATCCTAAGCTCTGACTCGGGTAGNGTTTTCACCAACACTGACCTTACTAAACCATCACGACCATGTCGCACTGAAACAATTCTACCCATAGGCCACTGTTGTCTCCTCATCTTCTCATCACCAATGAGAACCAATTGATCAACTTGCACATTTTTCTGTTTCTCAAACCACTTCTTGTACGGAATCAAAGTTGGCAAATACTCTCTCAACCACCTATTCCAGAACATTTTCGACAATCTTTGCCTGTACTGCCATTTTCTACCCAGAGTAGTTTGCACAGTATGAGAATCAACCTCAGGCATAACTTGTAAGTTATGACCAACTAACAAATGAGATGGGGTAAGAGGTGAAGCATCCTCTTTGTCAGCAGATACATCAGTGAGAGGTCTAGAATTAATCATTGCCTCAATCTCTGTCAACACAGTTTGCAGCTCAATAAGGCTCAATTTAGCCTTGCCCAAGATCTTACGCAAAGGAATTTTCACACTCTTCACTAGTCTTTCATAACAACCCCCTTGCCATGGAGCCCTCTCAGTGATGAATCGCCACTCAATACCACGAACATTCATGCCATCTTGAATGGCTTTCCTAGTTTTAGGATCCTTGAACAGTTTACAAAGAATATCATCAGACTTCTTGAATGCAAGAGCATTATCAGAAATGATAATAGCACATCGACCTCTCCTGTTCATCATTCTCTCTAAGGCCCTCAGAAAAGGTTCAGCACCCAAACCTTCAACAACTTCTAAATGCACTGCCCGAGAGGACAAGCAAGTGAACAAAGCAATGTACACTTTTTCATCAGTAGCAATAGTACGAATGTACAGAGGACCGGCAAAATCACAACCGGTATGAGCAAAGGTCCTGGAAACACTAACACGCTCAACAGGTAATTGACCCATCTTTTGGCCAAGCTGAGTTGGTTGTCTGCATTTAATACAGGAATGAATGACACGTCTAACCTCCCGACGAGTGTGCACAATCCAATATCTGTATCTCAGATTGCTCAGAGTCTGAACTGCTCCAGCATGAACATTCATGACGTGCTCATAAAGAATGAGCTTCTCTACAAAACCGTTGTGAGACGGCAGAATGATTGGATGTACAGACTCATCAGGAAGCAGAGCCCTTTGAACTCTACCACCCACTCTTAAGATACCCTTAGTATCCAAGTATGGATCTAGGGAGCGCAATCTGCTGGTCTTAGGAAGAGCATTGGTTTCTCTCAATGATTGAATATCTCCAGAAAATGCTACATTCTGAGACCACTTGATCCAGAACTCAATCTCTTCCTTGTAGGCTTCACAATTCACAAATTTCTCATATTTACACACAACATCATTCTCCGTGTCTATCTGTCCGCCAGTTGTGTCAGAATTTGATTTCTGACTGCCAGTATCAGAATTTCCAGAATTCACATTCACAGAATCATCTTCACTCACAGAACTCCCCTCATTCACAAGTTGGGGATGTCTAGCACGATAGATTTTGGCCCAACTCCTAACACGAGCCATCACATGAATGAACTTGGTGAAGAGTCCAAATTTCTGCACATACTCTCCCGCACCCACACCCTCATTACTCTCAACCTCAGCATGACACATGGGGAAGGGTTTAGGCTTCAATCTACTCTCAGCAAGCTTGACAGCTTCCTCTGTGACTGGAGGCTGCTCCGGCCACAGAGAGGGGTCCTCACGCAGAAATTTCGGCCCTTGCCACCAGAGTTCACTCTCAACAAGCACTTTGGCTGAACAACCACGCGAACAGATATCAGCAGGATTACATTTTCCTGGAATGTAACTCCACTGACTCGGCGAGACCAAACGCTGGATTTCAGATACACGATTAGACACGAATGTCTGCCAACAATAAGCTGGTTTTCTGATCCACTCAAGAGTTACTCTAGAGTCTGTCCAACAATGCAATGACGCGATCGGAATCCTCAGACACGACTTGACGTAAACGATCAAACGTGCAGTAATCAAGCTTGCCATAAGCTCGAGCTCGGGTAAAGTCCGTTTGGTTTTGATAGGAACGACACGAGTTTTGGAACAGAGTATAGCCACTGCTACACGATCAGTTGCAGAATCCTCTACGCGAGCGTAAATCACTCCTCCATAGGACGCTTCGCAGGCATCCCCGAAGCCATGTAGGGTAACTACGGGATCCTCGAAATCCGACGGGATGAAACAACGCTTCACTTTGATATCATCGAGAGCACCTCGACATCTCCCTTCCAGGTAAGCCAAAGTTCTGCCAGCTCAGGTGGTAATGGATCATCCCACCCTGACCCTAGCAGCCAAGATCTCTGCAGAATTTGCTTTGCTCGGACCACAAATGGCGATAACAGCCCCATTGGATCGTACACACGATGCAGTTGTGACATGAGTGTCCTACGCGTTTCACAGTCAGTGATCTCCATTTTCTCAAGAAATGAGAATGTAAGAACATCCTCATTGGGACCGTATTTCACTCCCAAAGCTTTGGTTGTGAACGTTTCCTCAGAAAATGTTTTCTCGTGAAAACTAGCCAAGTCCTCAGGCTCCAAGTGAACTAGGGCTTCTGGATCGTTTGAAATGAACTTCCTCAATGGAAATCCTCCATCTTTCATGACAACTTTCATGTCTCTAGACAGTTCTGCAGCATGTTCCACCTGATCCTTGCCAGTGATCACATCATCAACGAAAGTGTTTTCTTGGATTTCTCTAGCCACCTCAGGATACTCGTCCTTCTTTGACTCAACATGATCCATCACTGTTTGGATGCTAGTGAATGGGGAACAGGTTAACCCGAAAGTAACACCCGTTAGTCTATAGATGAGAGGCGGTTTAGAACTGTCCAAGTCTCTCCATAAGAATCTCTGCATATCACGCTCAGTCTCAGTGATCTTAATGTTCAGAAACATTTTCTCTATATCAGCAACAATAGCGATCTGATGTTGCCTGAAGCGCAGCAATATGCTCAACAAATCTGGTTGTCTCGCAGGTCCTGATAGCAAGGTATCATTCAATGACACATTCTCTGGCCCTTTGGCAGAGCCATCAAACACTATGCGAACTTTCGACGTTATCTTGTCATCTCTTATCACAGGGTGGTGTGGGAGATACCACACTTTTCCATTCTCAGGCTCACTATCCTCTGTCACTAGCTCGGCACGCCCTTTCTGAACCAGTTCTGTGATCTGCTCTCGATAAGTCTCAGCAAGCTTTGGATCATGAGAAAGCCTTCGCTCAAGACCCTCTAGCCTTTTCATTGCAATGTCCTTGTTCGATTTCAACTTCCTGTTCTCGTACTCTGGATTGATCAGTAATCCTGTCTCATAACAGTTCTCAAGTTTATGCGTTTTATCCTTGTGCTGTTGCACGGCCTCAGTTTCAAGCTGAGTCAGAACCTCAGTCTTTTCTTCAGTTGGCAAGATGCCAACATGCTCTAGCTCCCAGAATTTCTCCAAGTCAGGAACTAAACTCACGTGATGAGCTTGCATGGTCACAACGTTACAGCTTGCACCGCTCTGATCCGAGTAAGTACCGAGGAGCACCCATCCAACATGACTAAGCTGTGCACTCGGAGTGCCTGGTTCGCCTTTAACACGAGAGTCTATTAAGATCCTCATGCAGTCCTCAACACCAAGAATAATGTCAATCTCACAATTCCCATGGGGGTAGGAGTCCGCTAACTGTAGGTTCTGCAGATGCGGCAGTTTAGCTAAGTCCTGTTTGACTGGTTGTAAGTCAGCAGCTGGTTTGTCCATAACGTAAGCAATGACCTCGAAATCCTCACCCCGCCAGTCAGGTAGCGCACTCGACACTGTAAATTTAACTCGTGGGCATCTAGAAGCCAAAGTTTTTCCCCCGACTAGAGAAAACACACAATTGACCTTGGGTCCACTCACATTCAGCCTCTTGGCAAGTTTTGTGGAAATGAACGACACTCCACTGCCTGTGTCAAACAGAACACGTGCTTGACACACCTGAGATTTAGACTCGACTTTCACCGTAGCACTCTGTAACAGAACACTTTTGCTTGGATCATGTTCTGCCTTCACCAAGTTTGCATTAGCTCGTACTTCGGTTTCCGATGAGGCACCTTCCGAATTTGACTCAGACCTTCCTTCCGGTTTCGACTCATAATGCAGCAATGTGTGGTGTTTGCGACCACAGATTTTACATCCGCTAGACGTGCACTTATACGCGAAGTGCTTGCCTCTGAGGCAGTTGAAACAAACTCTTGCTTTCTTAACTTCCTCACATCTCTCAGAAACTGGCTTTGCTAACACTGATTTGCACTGATATGACCTGTGCTTATCACTGGAACAAAATACACAGCACACTTTATCCTCAGATTTCTCCTTGAACTTTGTACTCAGCGCATGTCCTGTTGTCTTAGGGCTCGAACTAGGAACCGGTTTTTTGTCCGAACTACTTGTTTTGTTGCTCGACTTGTCAGCTTTACCAGTACTCGAAGCCTCTGATCTCCTCGCAATCTGTAGAGCATCATGCAACTTACTCAGCAAAGTCTCGAATGAAATGGGTAACACGGATGGTTCACGACACAAACGTTTATCGTCCTTGAGACTGTCGGAATCCCAGATACGTAGCAACGGTTTGGGAACTTTCGGCCGCGCTAACGCAGTGAGTATCCAACTGCTCTCCTTCAATGAATCGCACAACGAATTAGGGCACCTCTTGTAGACGTAGTTCCACCTAGCTAGAAGTTCCGAATACAATGAATCAAGATCCTTCACAGTGTTCTGAGCCACGGGTAACTCCGAAATCCCAGTAATCGCTCGTTGGATTTTAGCCAAGACGTCTCCATATTTATTATCCAGGGTTTTCAGGATATCGGTATGCGACGGATCCTTCAGTGCAGCACAGAGTTTCTGCGCGTCACCTTCTAGATGTGAAGTTATCAAATAAGCTCTCTCAGTGTCAGTGTAGACGGGTTTGGAAATCTCGGACTCCACAAGCTCTCTCCATGTATCGTAAAAGTCCAGCTGAGAATCACCTTCACCATTAAAGGAAGGAATCTTAATCTTATGCTTCTTCTGATTCGTTTTCTCAATGATCTGCGTAAGTTGATCGCTAGTAATACCAGATCCACCACCACTATTAGCTACGACAGGTTCGAAAGCCTTTTTCAAACACTCGGCGAACAACTCCGGCGAAAACGACTCATTCGAATGGCGTGATCGTCGATCCGACTTATCATCAGATGCTCGTTGGCCTTCCAGTTTCTCCAGCTGTTCAATACGAGCCACAGTATCGTAATACGACGTTACGTATTTATCCTCACCCTCGGATTCTCGTTTAGTTTCCTCTCGCGAAAGCTTGTTCATACGTTCTGTATTGTCCTCGTGGTAGTCTATCTCATCCTGCGTATCACATAACTGCGAATACAAGTTTTTGAGCTCGGTTAGCATACTGACTGCTTTAGTCACCTCCGTTTTGAACTTCAGGNTGATGGTTTTACAAGTCAAAGTAACCATCCGGACCAGACTCTAAAATTGGAAATTTATTGGAAATTGCAAGAGTCTGGTGGCACGAGACTACAGTTTCATTGGCCAATATTGAGCGGTGGTTATGACTATTCATTGTTTGCTTGCCATCTAAGACCAATTTCTGTGTTTGTAAAGCATTTTGCTTGTCAAATATTACTCCAATAGTCATGTTTCTTTTAAAATCAACAAAACTAGGCCAAAAACTGGCATAAGCCGGAGGCCCCAGCTCTTTTCTCACCGATATTTGATCGAAGTGGAAGGGCGATCATTCGAATCCGCCATTTTGCTGTTTTGTAATCTCGATTTTCATTGGTCGCCGCAGCGCATAGCTAATTAACCCGGCGCGCTATCCAAGCTGTAACAAAGTGACTGCACAGAGAGCTGGGCTCGCCGAATAGTCACTCCCAACACTAAACGCTAACGCTATTTCTGACGTACATTTGCAATGTAAAAATAACGTTAGCGTAGAGTTACCGTTAACGGAGCGATTTCGTAACCTCTCGACTGCTTCGTCCGCTATGCGTAAAGCCGTGTTTACCTGACATCCGAGATGCGATATGCGAGACGCTACAACGATATGCGATATCCGAAATGCGATTAAAAACGTGTGTTCCATTTACCTGCCTGCGATGTAGGTTGCGATATTCTAACAGAAAACAAAAGAAAACACTGGCTGCTGTATCACGTGACCGCTACATGTATATCGCATCCGTTTTTCATCTCGATCCCTACATAAATGCTTATCGGATATCGTCGTATCGCATATTTTTGATACATGTACATGTATATCGGAAAACGGATTACGCGTGCAGACAAACGAGTATTGGAAAGTGTCTTGCAACGATAAAGCCTAGCGCACATTTGCGGCAAAACTCAATGCGTTAGGGGTGTTTTTAAAGTCGACTGACCCAGTGCTGTCGACTCGTCATTCAGCCAGATCAGTCGATTTAAACAGACACCCCTAACGCATTTAGTTTTGTCACAAATGTGCGCTAGGCTTTAGACTGCGATTTCGCATATCGTTACGTCGTATCGCATATCGGATAACGGATGTCAGGTAAACACGGTTTAACACGTCTATTTTACCTCGAAAATTTTATTTGGCCTCCCTGTCCCTTTCAGATTACCACACCATAAGACGGTATGACTACATATTCTACACCATGTCTGGCGTCATGGCCGTAACATTTCTCGTCATTTACATCCCTGTGTCTATGTGGTACACGGGCATCAAGATTAACATCGCCTCAATCTCTTCGGCGAGTGGAGAAAGTCAGTCGGGGCAAGAGAGCGAGAGTGCAGAGACAGCCGGGTCATCAAGAAATAACGAACTCCTTGGTGTTGTAGAGGAGAATGCATAATGGAAAGTGGTATGGGCGGTTATAAAAGTGCAAAAAAACACCATACCTAGTAAAGACAAATATAACCATATCTATAGGGCATTGCTTCTTAGCGAAGACATTGGTTTTGTTAGGAAGGACTAAGTCACGAGGCATAACGATCAACACAGCGAAGATGTATATTTTCAGCTTCAACGCTAGGCCTATTGATAGAACGTAGGCCTACGTGATGGGGCACACCCTTTCACGAACATCATCGAATGTCTGATGTTAGTCGTGTCTGAAGACTGATATGGTCCACAAAACCTACATGTAAAGTCGAGGTTGAGTTGTAAGCGTGATTCATTGGCGCACGTTCCCAGTGGGTCCCTTTAACCCCTAGTTTTCCGGATAAAGCCAAGCGCACATTTGCGTCAATGCGTTTAGGGGTGTCTGTTAAAATCGACTGACCTGGCTGAATGACGAGTCGACAGCGTTGGGTCAGCCGACTTTTAAAACACCCCGAACGCATTGGGTTTTGCCGCAAATGTGCGCTAGGTTTAAGACAACGCAAAAGTCAATTTAAACGATTGTTTACGGGTCTAAATCGGACAAAATCCCTGTGCCAATGAACCTTGCTTTACTGCTGATAGGAGTGAATGTAGAGAGCGCTTCAATTACATTAGACTGCATTCGGAGTCTAACGCTGCGACGGAACAGATTGGCATCGAGTGAAGTATGGTCAGGTCGCAAAAGGGAAAACGTGTGCGCTCATCGTGGAACGGTATCAGGACATTTCCCCCCTGGACATTT
>NMRB01004260.1:22444-33003 GCA_002633025.1 Notospermus geniculatus
TTTTCTGATTTGAAATCGAGGCTGGCAGGTGAGGGGGCATCTCATCGTATGGTTTACATGATGATTCACAAGCTATTCATGAATGCTATCAACTCATGTTGAAGAAAGCTGAGATGGCCCCCAACTGTAGTGAAAATGACGTCATAACATCCGGGTCTGACAGCCAGGGGAATACCCCTGGGGAATACCAATATCAGGGTAAAGAACAAGTGAAGGGGAATTAGCATTTTTTTATTCTAGTACACCCTATATGCAAATAATAAAAATATATATATTCAACCCCAAGACAAAACTGTCTTGGAGTAACATTAACAATTTATTTCATTCATCTGGTAAAGAGATGAACATCCTAGAATATTTGACACTGATTTGACACTGAACCAAGAAATATACGAAAGCTGAACGAGACCCTATATAAGCACAGGACAACAGTATAAGAAGTGTAATGGTGTGCTCAGGCATGCTCAAATTGACACCACCGCGTGTTGGTGTGATGCATGTACAGTAGTATAAGGTGCATGTATAGTTGAATGTGCATGGTGTGGGATGCGCCTTATTCACCAGTGCGCTTTATTTATGGATTTGGTAATGGCGTCCGGGGGGTGCGGCTTATATCCCAGTGCGTTTTGTACGCCAATAAATACGGTAAGTATCCTCTACATTTATGCTAAGATTTCAGTTCCAACAAACTTCAAATATGGCCGCCAGGTGGCCATCTTGAAAAATAGAATTTTTGACATCACCACTAACTCCTTCTGACACAGACAGTCATCGACTGAGTTTATGTCATTGATTAATTATTGCTGATCAGATAAAATACTTCAGTGTGTTCAGCTTTATCTTATCTGTACTGATTCTTCATCATTCACCATGAGTGTCCCAGTTTTACTTTACCACAGAGACTTATCACAGAGGTGAGCACAATGGCCCTGGCCATTTCATTCTACAGGAAAAATGACACGAAAGACGTTGCTTTTATCGCTATTGTATCCCTTCATTTTAAGAAAAAAAGTTGTGAGATTAAAAGAAAATTTCATCCGCTACACGATGGTGTAAGTTTTACTGCCGGACGACCAACACAAATGGTTTATTTTCACGCCAGAAATAAATGGAAATAACGTTAGAAAAAAGCGACTTCGGTACAAGTGCTCGCACGTTAGTGTGCGGGTTCCTCATTGAGAGAGCATATCCTCAATGAAATTCAACCGATATGCATATATGTAGAAATAACACAAAAACGTCAGATTAAAACCTGCCCAAAGGATATTTCATGACCAGCATTTTAGATATTTCCCCAATGACCTTATTTCACTCCCTGTGCTAATTGTAATCGTTGATCTGCTTGGAGTGTCCCACTGGCGAATTTTGGCCTGCGACAAGGGACGAATGAAAAAATCGTAGCTCCTTGTAACAGTTCTTAGACTGTCGTCTATGTTCACAATGATTCTCTCTGGCTCACAGAATTTTTAGCTCACTGGGGTGAGCTATTACGATGGTGCAGCGTCCGTCGTCCGTCGTCGTCGTCGTCGTCGTCCGTCGTCGTCGTCGTCGTTGTCCGTTAGCAGGGCACGTTTCGTAACCGCTGGAGCTATTGATCTGAAACTTGGTACATATATACCCCTAGGTCAGATGACCCACGACACCAGTTTTCGGTCCGATTCGACTCTCAGTTTGGCCACCAGGTGGCGGAAACCAAAAACACAAAAAGTACAATAACTCCTGAACTAATGACTAGATCATCTTCAAATTTTTATCATAGGTGTAGCTAATAAGGATACATAACATATATAACGGGTTTTTGATTTGACCTACTTTTCAAGGTCACAGAGGTCAAAGTTCGACAAAAGTGACGAACCTGCCACAGTTTGTCATTATTTCACCGAGCAACTTCATATCTTGCATAAACATGCATTGGAGGGGTACCTTAAAAAATACCAAGTTTCGGCCCGATTCGACATCCAATATGGCCGCCAGGTGGCGTAACCTGAAAATCAAGTAAGTGCTATTACTCAGGAACGGCTTGACGCAGAGTGCTCAAATTTGATATTTACCTCCATCTAGATGACCTTTACATGCATGTCAAATTTCGGCCTGATTTGACTTCAAACATGGCCACCAGGTGGCGTAACCCAAAAATCATCAAAGTGCTGTAACTCAGGAACGCCTTAACCCAAAGCGCTCCAATGTGCTATGTGGCCCCCTGCAGATGACCTTTATGTCCATGTGAAGTTTCGGCCCGATCGGACATCCAATATGGCCGCCAGGTGGCGTAACTCGAAAATCATCAAAGTGCTGTAACTCAGGAACGAGTTGACCCAAAGCGCTCCAATGTGCTATGTGGTCCCCTGCAGATGACCTTTATGTGCATGTGAAGTTGCAGCCCGATCGGACATCTAATATGGCCGCCAGGTGGCATAACCCAAAAATCATCAAAGTCGTTGCTAGGAATGACTTGACCCAGATTCGTCATAACTGATATGTACCTCCCTCTGTCATTAGACTGTTATGTCCAACCCAGTGAGCACATGGTCCATGGACCATTTCATTTTTCCAAATGTTCAAAATTTGTCCGCGACAAAATTTTATTCGAAGTTATCTCGCATATAGTCGCACCCATGTCATACTACATAGTCGTACAGCATCGTAGGCCTTGGTTATGGAAGAGTAACCTTGACTATCTACGGCAGTCTGCGACTAGCTACGGAGTAATGTGCGAAGAAACTATGAGCATCTATGTACGATTATCTACGACCACCCACGACTAACTTCGTCTAGGCCTGCGAGTGTTCGACCAATCAGCGACCAGTTGACAACTCGTGAAAAACTACGAATGCTAAATATCAAAGCTTGTCGTGGGAATATCGCAGACTTCAGATCCGCCCCTTGTCGTGGGCAAAAGTCACCAGTGGGACATTGCTATTAGAATTCTGTGCGACTGTGGTGTTTACTTTCCTCCTCCTGTTAGAATAACCATCCTGTCTGTGTTCATTCGAAGACAAGGGCCCATATTCTAAAAGCCGCCTTAATTCTAAGGTCCACTTTAACCTTTTGTATTTTGCCCTACAAACAATAGCTAAAGGTAAACCTTAGAGTTAAGGAAGCGTGTAGAATACGGCCCAAGGACATTCATTACAAATAGTGGATGGTAGGGAGTCCAATATGGATTTTTGTTGGATGAAGAAAAGTTATATCGGACGAGGCGAATATTATGTAAATTGCCTAGCAACTATAACAACAGGCCTATGCTCTGATTGGCTGAAACTAGGAGGGCTGTCCGATACGAGTATTAGGATCCGATACGATGATTGAGTGTCCGATACGATGTGACATCCTATGATCACATGATGCAATCTGCTGCACATGATTGGCCAAGAACATTTGATTGCATAATATTGTCACTGCTTGGTCCCTTACCCCCGTCTGAAAGAGGGTTAGCTGAGGGTATGGATGGGGAAGATCACACTTCGAGATTGAAGCTATTGGTCACTGTCCATGGGCATCCGGGGGGTGGTGGGTGGTGGGTGCAAATGCCCCCCTTTGGCGAACAGTACCCTCACATTCAAAGGAATTTAGGAACAATAACGTCATTGTAAAATGCCCCAGAACGTGTCTCAGAGCATCAAGATTTCCAAGTTTTCCTGGCGGACCCCCATTGGGGCAAGGGCTTGGCGTGGGCAAGCGGGGCTACATCCCGCCTTTCAAAAATCCACCCCCCCCTTCAGTAAACCTGGCGATGCCCATGCTGTCCAATGCATGAATGTTCCTGAAGATAACTTTGGAAGATGCTGATGATTTTGCTCTGTCTGAGTTCATATGATCCGATCTGGCTCATGTCCCTTGCCCTCTTGTCATGCACTCATATCACCGTTAACAGGAAGAAGACAACGGGTTCAACACCAGTGATGAGGAATTTGAACGTCAGCTCGAAGAGGCGGCCATTATCAACGAGCAGAAGGCACTCGAGGCAGCTGCCGCGCCGAAGAAACACAAGTTCAAACGTGGGCGAGGACACGGTGTCAAGAAGAAAACGAAACGAACAAATAAATATCCGTCAGATCCTGATGCTGAGGGATATGAGGTAAATGATTTATCCAATACAGTTGTGAAGAAGTATCCTCGGAATCATACTAAAATTTGAGGAGAGTTTGTTTGCGATTTTCTCCAAGACTGATGAACGGATCGCCCCCAAACTTGGTGTGCACATGCAGACAGACCTGGGAACTGTCCTTACGAAATCCAGATTTGGATATGACTAAGGCTACGGTTACACCTAAAGCAAATTCGCGTGCGATAGGGCATCACGCACAACTTATGCTTTGAAAGCCTTTCTTTGCGTGCAGTGCGGCGGAAAATAACAAAGACTTTGACGCGCGTGTCAACGCATCGCGTTCGGTGTAACCATAGCCTTAGAGTTTTCAAAATGCTAAGATATTAACGAAAATAACAATGCTGTTTAGGCCTTTTGACGTCTTGACATCATCAAGATTTCTGCTGCGTCATCCGTGACGTCAGCAATGTCATGTGATGAAATGACGTCATTATGTCCCCAAACGCTCCTAATGACGTGACACGTCTTGCATGACGCGCGTCAGGCCTACTTAACCCGCCCCCACTGAACGGGTATGCCCTAGTAGTTTTGTACACCAAAGGGTGAAGATGCCTACTGCCTAAATCATCACCACCACGACCATGATGTCTCTTCCCTTATTTCAGACTGACCACCAGGATTATTGTGAAGTTTGCCAACAAGGAGGCGAGATCATCCTGTGTGACACGTGTCCTCGAGCGTATCACTTGGTCTGTCTGGACCCAGAGCTTGAGGAAGCACCAGAGGGCAAATGGAGTTGTCCCCATTGTGTAAGTAGATCAAGCTACTTTAAATGTTTCTAATTTTCTCAGTTACTTATAGATTTGTCAAAAAACAAGTTCTCAAACTCTCTACTGGTCAAAAACTGGCAGCATGTTCACAAATTCATATCATTTTGTGTACGGTAATACTGGAAATGTTCAGGTGGTTGGGAGGAGAAAACTCATTGAGGGCCGTATTCAAAACGGGTGTTTAAGACTTAGACACGTGTAACTTCGTCAAATGCACGGTTGAAGTATGTGCATTTAGCGAAGTTAGACGCGTCTTAAGTCTTAATCGTGCGGTATCATCCTTTTAGAATACGGCCCCGAATGTTTAATCCAATAGAGCCCATGTCGCCATAAACCGCCCTGCCGTGAGCTGCCTAGAAGACCACGCCAACTTTTTGACAAAAAAATCCATCACATCTAATGTAGAAATCAATATTACTGCCGGGAGTGCCACAAACTGCCGTGTCGCCCGACGCCGATACTGCAGATGTACATGTAAGCTGCAGATGTACATGTAAAATGCAAAAAAACCATGCGGCTTTATTGGGTTTAAAAAGAATACACATCAAATGTTTCCCTTCCTCTTCAGGAGAAGGAGGGACCGCCAGAGCCAGAGAATGATGAACATATGGAATTCTGTCGTATTTGTAAAGACGGAGGTGAACTTCTCTGCTGTGACAATTGTCCGTCGGCATATCACGTACATTGTCTCAATCCACCGCTGACAATTGTCCCTGACGGTGACTGGCATTGTCCTCGCTGCTCGTGCAAACCGTTGAAAGGTCGTGTTCAGAAGATCCTCACATGGCGTTGGACCGATCCGCCAAAAGTTGACGATGAATTGGACCACAATCCTAACAGTCCGACAAAGAAGAAAATGGCACATCGTCCAACGAGGGAGTTCTTTGTGCGATGGCATGAGATGTCTTTCTGGCACTGTGCTTGGATCAGTGAACTGGCTGTAAGTACAGTGGTACCTCTGTTAATGGATGCCTCTGCCAGGGACACCTCTTAATTGGTGTCGTAGTCAAAACATTTTTGCGACAAAACGTTTTGAAAACTGTTTTGGAAATGTTGCCGCTTGTTTCGGGGTTGGCCTACCCTCTGCAACATTATCAAAACATGTTTTCAGTTTGCTTCACAAAAGTTGAAGGTCCAGTCCACTCTGTGCAACAAACTGAAAACAACGGTGTTTTGGAAATGGTGCAGCTGGATGTTTTTGAAATGTTTTAAAAATGTTGATGGTAGTGTAGACAGGCCTTAAGGCTCAAAATAACTTTGCCAATCAGGAGTTCCACTTGATTAGCAATTTTGGTACTTTGTGTAGCCACTTTTTAGCTCACTGGGGTGAGCTATTACAATGGTGATGCGTCCGTCGTCGTCTGTCGTCGTCGTCGTCGTTGTCCGTTAGCNCTACATATGTGGCCCCTGCAGATGACCTTTATGTGCATGTGAAGTTCCAGCCCGATCAGACATGGCCGATCAGATCATATGGCCGCCAGGTGGCGTAACCCGAAAATCATCAAAGTCCTGACCTGGGAATGACTTGACCCAGATTGCTCTTCATAACTGATATGTACCTCCCTCTGTCATTAGACTATTATGTCCAACCCAGTGAGCACATGGTCCATGGACCATTTCATTTGTCCACGTAACGGTGGAAGCCGTCTTGCATGATTGTTGATGTCAACCTCACACACAACACTTGTGCATGCATGGCGAACATACTGTGACTAATGCGTAACTATCATGAAAGCGTGGTTTGGTTGGCGTCGTTAGTTGCCGATAAACTATGTACTGACTGATTCCTCGACGGCCGCTGGTCTGCTGCGGCTGTCTCCACTTAAAAACGATGTATCCCAATTTTGCAAACGTACCTCCTCGGAAATATTGCAAATTCTGCCGCAAATTGCGATGTGATACCGCTTATTTTGAGCCTTGCACCGTGCAAAATAGTGACAATAAATTAACAAAACTATGTTATGTAAGGCAACTGTAGACGGTGTAGATGTTATAATTTGATAACGTTGATAATTTCTGTCTCAATTTCAGCTTGATGTGTACCACACGATCATGTTCCGTACTTACATGCGTAAGAACGACATGGATGAGCCTCCGCCCCTTGAAGACGGCAGCAGCTACGGTCAACAAGGGAAAGAAAAGGGGGAGGACCCCCACAATCTGGAGGAACGTTTCTACCGGTATGGAGTACGGCCAGAATGGTTACAGGTCCATAGGATACTTAATCATGGGTAAGTTGGATTATGCTTTCCTTTGAGCTGACCTCTGGTGAGCTTATGTAAGTACATGTACTACCCAGTACGTTCCAGGGTTTTCGGTAGAGAATTTTGCTCAAGGGTCATACTTCAACTTGGAGGGTCACTTTGTCATATTCTAACTTTTGAGGGGTCACCGCAGTTCTCAATGGGTGTATTCGACTCCCTGTTCTTATGTGTTCTGGTGCAGAGAACGGTGTTCTTGAAGTGTCGAACAGCCGAGAACGCGTTTGGGAACGTGTTCCTGTTCCCGAATCTCACACCACCTCGGCTGGTGGTGCAGACGGGAACAGTCGAGAACAAAGATGGCGGACACTGGCGGCAACTTTATAAAATTTTTTTGTCAGATCAAAGTGTAATTACCCGGTATTCGAGGTTTAGGATCAAGCAGAAATGACATGAATGACATATCCTTATTCTAAACTGAATATTTTGGAAGTATTCTTGAAAAACTTCGGGGTTTTTAGGCCGCCGTATTGACGCCGGAAGTGAAACCATAGTAACCTGCACTTTCCTATTCGAGACTCGAGAACACTTCACCTGTTCTCGGCCTGTTCGGGTGCAGATGAGAACAGGGAGTCGAATACACCCAATGAATGTGACCCCGTCATAGAGTGGAACCAGTCTATGGTGATTGCAGTGCCATCTTCAGTACACACGGACGAACTAAAAACGCGTGTTTGCCTAAAGGTGGCATTTCAATCAGCGATGGCGGGAGCTCATACTTTAATATTCATTACCACACTCTCTCTGCTAACATGGCATGTGGGTCTGGGTGACTTGATTTTGGCACGCGGTGGAGAATTCTAAGCGTGAAGAATAGATGCATGTGCGCTAAAACCGCGGGTCAACAGGTCAAATTATAAAGGAGTGAGTTGTATGTGTGTCACATTGTATTTGGGGTGTCAACTAATAAAATTCAGCTGCATCAATTTGACTTCGGGGGCTTCTTGGTCGCATGTCAGATGATGGATTCGTGCGTATTTGACCCGTGAGCTTGGGTTACCGAAAACCCTGCGTGCTTTGTGTTTGTCTTGCAGAAGAATTACCGGTAGTCGGACTGGGGATTGAATCAAGAACCTCAGAGGTGACAAGCGCTGATGTTCGCACTGGGCCACTCTTAAAGCCCTGAACGTCTCATGGTTTATTTAGCAGAGACTGTTCTCATTTCTTTACTGTTTATAGACTCAATACTTTCTCCTATCTTTTGTTTCTGTGTAGGAGACTCGATAAAGATGGAAAACAGTGGTACTTGGTGAAATGGCGGGAGTTGTCGTATGATCTGGCCACTTGGGAGAATGGAGATCTAGACGAGGAGGATACAATCCCAGACTTCCAGGAGGCGATCGATAACTACTGGGGTCTCAGGTAAATATCACTGATTATTAATATTGCTCTTAATATTAACTCTTTCAGTGCCAGAAAAACGGGTTTAAGGCCACTTTTCCCATCAAAATTTCAGGAGAACAAAAAATTCAGATAGACATCCCAAATTGGCCTCAGAATGTTTGTTTCTACATCTTCTTTGAAGAAAACAACCATGAAAACAGAATTTGTGGTGGGAACATTTCCAAAAAATTGATCACAAAAACTATATTTTTCACAAAAAATGCCTTTTTTTGCCCCCAAATGAGGTGCAGCACAACCACCCAGTCTCCCCAGTTCCAAACACCGCACAATTCCACTATCCACAGCGAGAGAGCTATGTAGAACAGTATTAGAGATTGCAGAGACATCTGGTGTTAATCTGGTGAACTGAAATGTCCAAAAAATCCATGGACGTACCTCCGGTACGTCTTTGGCACTGAAAGAGTTAATTGGACACATACCTGCCATTGGTTTTTGCAGCTTCATCGTGTGTACCGTATTTTCCGGCCTAAGACCTGCAGCTTTTTCTGCGAAAAGACCCCCAAAAATAGCAAGTGTGGGTGATACAATGGTGTGGTTCTTATGTGAAGTTAGGGCCTATAATCATGCAAAAGTTCACAGAAGAATCTCAGTGCATGCTTCATTGTTCCTTGCATCATGACATAGGCCTGTTTTCATGAATGCGCCCAAAATTCTGCCGTCAAACATACATGTCAAAAACTTTGTAAACGGCGTGAGCATTCCCAGGGAAGCCATTTTTAGCTCACTGGGGTGAGCTATTACGATGGTGCAGCGTCCGTCGTCGTCCGTCGTCGTCCGGCGTGGTCCGTTAGCAGGGCACGTTTCGTAACCGCTAGAGCTATTGATCTGAAACTTGGTACATATATACCCCTAGGTCAGATGACCCACGACACCAAGTTTCGGTCCGATTCGACTCTCAGTTTGGCCACCAGGTGGCGGAAACCAAAAACACAAAAAGTGCAATAACTCCTGAACTAATGACTAGATCATCTCCAAATTTTNTGGCGTAACCTGAAAATCATCAAAGTGCTGTAACTCAGGAACGACTTGACCCAAAGCGCTCCAATGTGCTATGTGGTCCCCTGCAGATGACCCAAAAATCATCAAAGTCTTTTCTGGGAATGACTTTACCCAGATTGCTCATAACTGATGTGTACCTCCCTCTGTCATTAGACTATTATGTCCAACCCAGTGAGCACATGGTCCATGGACCATTTCATGTTTGATTGAAAATGACGCTTGTTCCGGTTTAGTTCGTTCGAGTCCCCATCTTTCACCTTGACCTGATACTGGGCATATCTGTCATCCTCCTCTCACAAGAATCATTCATGTTATAAAGCCTGCCACACACGAGTGCAATTCTGTCTCCGACGTCGCCTCCATAGGAGTTTTTTTTGTCTCAGCATCCTGTGACCACACACGGTGCGTCAGCCACCGCACACGAGTGCAAATTTGTCTCCTGTAGATGCGGCGTGACGTAATTCCGTCATGTTTGATCTGCGTTGGAGGCAAAAATATCCGTCTCCGCCTCTGCCTCCGACCACCGCACACGATGACATTTGCACGTAGGAGGCAAAAATCTCCATAGTTGGAGACAAAATTGCACTCGTGCGCGGCGGGTATAAGCCGCGGGTGGTAGGGTGGTGTGGGTCTTCTGAGGATTTAGCAATGATCTATGGGGGTGCGGGTCTGAGGGCGGTGCAGTTAGTAGTCTGAATGTAACGGTTTAATTTTTTTTCTAGGCGCCTCATGTTCAACGGTGTCGATGATGAGAAACCCAAGAAGGGTAAAGGCAACAAGAAGAAAGGCAAAGGCAAGGCTGCAGAAGGCAAATCGTGTTTCAAGGCACCCCCATCCAAACCAATCACGGATGTAAGTCATATTTAAACAATGCTGTACTGACATCTAAGGCCACGCTTTTTTTATTCCTTGTTTCGCGGGCCCGCCGCTAGGTGAAAATAGGAAAATGAAAAAAAAATAAAATTTTATTTTTCGGGATTTTCGCGAGCCCGCCGCTCCAAAAACTCCACAAAATGG